>PVKB01000356.1:738168-808895 GCA_004027205.1 Ctenodactylus gundi | reverse complement strand
AGAGCACTATTTGGGCTTCTAAGATAGTAGGATTACGCAAACAAGCACCTGCATGTGCATTTGTAGATGACTATGGAATGCTTCTAGAAGCTGCCTTCGTGTGCTGTGAATATGTAATATGTGTGTGATTGCTGGAAATATTTACTAGCCTGGATTAGAAGAAGATACTTTGATATATTTGTCATATTTAGCTTTCTGTCACTGTCACAAAGTACATGTGATAATCAAATTACAAGATAAAAGGATATATTTGGACTTGTGGGTTCTGAAATTTTGGTCTTTGGTCATTTGGCCTCATCACTTTGAGCCTGTAGTGGCATAGAGCGCCTGACAGAAAACTGTTCATTTTACGGCACCCAAAGAGCAAAGAGAGAGGACCCTTCCAGTTCCCTTCCATTAGGCCCAACTGCCCCAAATCTTCACCACCTCCCAGCAACAACACAGGATGGGAAATCAGGCCTTCAGTACGGCAGTTTTAGGGTATGTTTCAATTCCAAATTGTAGCAATATTGGTGACAACTGAGCTGACATTTTTCAAGAGACAATGAAAAACTACTCAGTACTTTGCCCAGAAAGAGCTAGTTCCCTAGTATGGCCACTATAAGAAGCAGTATGGACAGTCGTCATAAGGCCGTTTTGCCTCTTTTGGGTATCTTTTCAGAAGAGTTATAAAAAAATGTAACAGAGATGCATGTATTCCCATGTTTATAGCAGTACAACTAATAATAACTATATTATGGAAGATGCCAAAATATCCATTAACAGACCACCTGATGCAAAAAATGTGGTATTTGTACATAATAGAATACAATTTGTCCATAAAGACATAGATTTGAGGCATCTATAGGTAAATGAACATAATTTGAGGCCATCCTGCTTAGAAGTGGTTTGTCCACTATGTGAAATTCAGAATACAGGTAATTTATAGAATAAAATGGATGAGCTAGTAAGAGATAGGAGAAGAGAAAGGAAATCAAAGAGTCAAAAAAAAGGGAGGGAGGTAGAGGATTGCAATGATGTTGTGATATATAATTCCAGGGATTAAATAGGAGACCACAGAGGAAAAAAAAATCAGTAATTCAAAGGTAAAAGGACTGAGAATGGGAACACAAAATTCTCAAGCCTAATGTAACCACTGTATATTGCATATTTGTAACAATAAAAGTGAGAAAAGGTTGCTCTAGGTTACTGTCCATAAAGTTGATTCATAGTGAAATCATCTGTTGATTTTAAAAAATATGAGTGCTTAAGACCCAACACCAAATAGTCTGATTTCATTTATCTCTGTGCAGCCTGAGCATTGAGACATTTTTTAAAATCCCCTAGGTGAATACAATATGCAGATGAGATTGAGAACCACTAGTGCAAGATTTCTACAGCCTCGTTTAATTTTAATATACTATGATTTTTTTCTGCTGTTAAAAAATTTCTAAGGATAAACTTTCTTCAGTAGTGATTTTCAGTCAGACAGAATTAATAAGAAATTTTAAATTCAGTGAACTTATACTCCTCTATTTGAGAACAGTATCTCAGATATTGAGTAGAATTCTATGGATATCTCAATTTTGACTAATTATAAATTAAATTAATTTCTTCAACTGGCCCTTGATTAATGTTTTGCTTCTTGAGAATGGATCTGTTGCAATTTCTATTGGCAACATAGTCTAGTTGTTCTGAACATCTGCCTAGTGATATTTTTGCCAAATTCTTTAGAAAAATTCCTAACTGGAAACTTTTTTTTCCTATTTTGCAATAATTGGACTGATATTCAGTCACTCTTCTCTAAAAATACAAAATTAGAATAGATACAAAGTATTGAAATTAAAACTATCAGTAGATATGGAGAAGGAACATAACAGAAATGCCTATGTACTTATTACATATTTCAGAAAAAAATTTATTTCTATAAGTTAGTTCCATCAATTGCCTTAGCCAATCACCCTACAGCTTTTAGTGGCATTCGTCTTGTTCACACAATGTTTGATGCAGGCGTTACTCCCACTGGTGTTTTCCAAGCAGACAACGCAAAGATCTGGGTTTTTTGCACTGTTTCTATCTTTTGACTTCCAGTCTTGGGTAGCCAAGTGAAGATGGAGATGCACACATGTGTCCAGCTCATGTGCGTGACAGGGAAAGGAAAAGAGAAAGAGAGACAGAGAAAAGAGACAGACAGACCGAGACAGGTTGTGAGATAGAGAAGAAAGGTTTAGTGGGAGAGAAGAAAAGGGGGGGCGGGGCGCGGAGAAGACATCAAAGACTTTTAGGACCATTACTGGAAGAGCTGTACCTAATTTTTCCTTTATTTAGTCAAAGTTCATTTGCATGGCCCCATCTTCATGGCAAGAAGGTTGGAAACTAAGGTCTCCTTGTACGACTTATGGGACAGTAAAGGGGCGTGAAAGACACACGACTTGCACAACGCTTATGCTGTATCATGCTTTCATAAAATTAATTTTCAGTGATCTTTATTACAAAATGGGATGATTTTGACCTTCTGTATGGCTTACAGTGTATATGTATAGGAATGTCTCTAGCTCAATGGCTTTGAACATTTTACACATGAATAATATTTTGCATTTTTACTCAACCAGAACATATACACACACAAAAAAAACCTGAAAACTGGAAGAGAATTTCCACTAAGAAGCATTTTACCCATTAATATCAACATCATTATTATTTTTGGGGGGGATAAGCCCAAAAATTTTAATATATCAGAACACAAGATATTCATTGAGAGGATTCCAAGCTATCAGAAATAATCTTTGAGAAGAAACCATTTATTCAATACAGTTATAATATTCAATGTGTAATAATTATTTCAAAAGCATATTAAAATTACTCAACATTTTAAAAGCACATATTATCAGTTGTACAATCTTCCTCATAGATTCCTTCTAAAATATCCCAACAGATCGATTACAGAAGCTGCTATACAAATACAGATATTTACAAGCAGGCTAGATAAAGAGAATAGGGAAAAAACCATCATGCTTTGCTTCTTTTTTATTAACATTTTTGGTTTATTTTATTTATTTTAAATTAATAAATAAAGTATACATGGTTAGTGTGCAAATGTGATTTTTATTATATATCTAAATGTTTATATGATGAACTGGCTAAACTGAAGGAACTAGCATATAAAATGATAACTGCTGGAAGTGTGGATTTTCAAGTTTTCTAACCACAAAATAATAATCAGTATATAGAAGATATATACTAATTTGGCATCCGTCTTTGAATAATTCTGCTAATTTATAACTCTTAGACTGTTCCAATTCATTAAAAACTTAAATGCTAGTTCATTTTCCTTTTAGATTTATCAAATTATTGTTCCTATCTGTCATTTGAAAAAATATTGCACGTATTCTGGGAAACTGAAATGTTTTCTTTTTCTCTTTTCACCAAGTTCATCCAGACTCTTCTCTAAATAATCCCGAATTCACCGATCCAGACGGAGACGCGCTTTTAGGCTTGATCAGAGAACACTGACTTCATCATGAGTCTATTTTATTATTCAGTATTTTTCTTCCAGTATTGTCAATGGGAGGCTGGAGGAATGGCTCACGCTCAAAGCACTTGTCAAGCACTAAGTACCCTAGTTTGATTCCCAAGCACTGCCTAACGCAGGTATGGTGGTGCACGTCTGTAATCCCAGCACTCAGGAGACTGAGGCAGGAGGATTGTCGTGGGTTCCAGGCAGTCTAGGCTCCATAGTGAATTAGGACCAGCCTGGGCTACTGAGAGATACCCTGTCTCAGGAAAAAAAAAACATTGTTCATGGACAAAAAGTAGAAAAATACATCACATTACTTTAATCTACACATCTGGGAGTAAGCCAATTAAAAGAATAAATCATTTGTATTTTTAAATGTTTGTTGACCACTGAATTTATGTATGGATAGATTTGCATGAATGTATCCATAATGCTTATCACGAAATTTTCAGCAGTGTTCTCTGACCTTTCCTCTAGATGCCTTGTCTTTATTTTTATTTATTTATGTATTTATTTATTTTCGTTTATATGAGTTCTTTATGTGAATTTAGCCCTTAATATGTAAATACAAAATAAAAAAGATTTTCATTTCATTTTCAATACAAATTCACAAGGTTTTGCCTTAGTCCCTAAAAAGCAATACAAGATGAGATTTAGAAAGGAGGACAGAGCAAAAGTTCCCAGGGAATATTTGGCAAAATATAGCTATTTGGCAGCTGATGTATTGTCAATAAAAGATGGTGTTAATATGAATTGCAAGTCCTCCTGTGAATTCTTGAGACAATGCTGCTGCCGAGTAGAAAAATGGGAGTTGCAAAGTGGTGATCTTAAAAGATTTTAATGTCACAGAGGGAGAGATTCCCCACAATGGTAGAGCGAAGCCCACACTAGGATTTTAATACTTATCTAGACTATTCTGAAGTACAGTGTATAAGGGGGGGGGGGGTGCATTGTAACTACAATTTAAAAACCATTTGAATACTTGAAGTATTTTAATAAACTTTTTGCAGCTAGATATTTAAGTATGTACTGATCCTCATGAATATGCCACTTTCTCTCATTTTTGGACAATTAATTTAGATTTGTTACATTTAAAAATCAATGTAATCTGAAATATCTTGATGTATAATCTTTAATTAAATTCTGATTATCACATAATATGGAGTCTTAGAAATATTCTTGTTGTTGTACTTATGCTTTCTTAAGTCGCTTTTATAATTTTGCTTTTCAGAAGAGTTGTGTCTATGCATGCTCTCGAGTAGCGTACTAAAGGCCGTGTGCATTATCAGCCTCTGCTCTGAATACTCACCTTAAAGCTAATAAATAAGGCATGGGAAGAAAACTTTTTTCTTTTTGAGACAGGGTCTCACTCTGTAGCCCAGGCTGGTCCTGAACTCACTTCGGAGCCTAGGCTGGCCTTGGATTCACAGCAATCCTCCTGTCCTAGCCTCCTGAGTGCTGGGATTACAGGCATGCGCCACCACATCCAGCTTATATGGTGCTGGGGAATCGAACTCGAGTACTTAGCACTTGACTCAGCACTTGCTAAGCAAGCACTTTAACGGCTGAGCCATTCCTCCAGCCCAGAAAACTCTTATTTTACACAGTGGAAACTATAACACAAGTACCATATTTATTTTTAATGTAGTTTTACACATATTCATACACTGTTGTCTTTTCATTGTGTGTGGATTGGGGTGTTAGGTGTGAGAAAACTCCATTTATTTTTGACTGCTTGTTGAGACTGCATTTTCAAATCAGCTTATATGTTTTTTAAAATACACTGAGCATTTTTATTCTATTTTTTCAAATACTTTCTCCACAGTTTATTATTAAAAAGATTCGCCAGCATGCTGTTTGCAGGAGACTCCTCATCATATCAAATATCCACACAAGAAGTAAAATAGTGGGACTTTCAAGGATTCCGCCAATCAGTGACACTTCAAGCCCTACAGTGGAAGACGAGAACATGAGGAGAATAAAGGGAAAGATAACAAAGTTAAACACCACCTGGTACCTGAAATATTACCTAACTCTCTCCAAGTCCTGCTCATTGTGTATTGCATACATATCTTCTCTAGTAAAGATACTGCAATGGATTTCTGCTCTTTAATAAGAGCAAAAGCTTATAATCTATAACTGAATAACAACTGAAAATCTTCTTGACTTCATGCTTCGAACTCAAATAGTTGCTGGACCTACATGAGTCCTTGGCCATTATAAAATGTTAGGATTTGGCTCTTCTCACAGAATATTAAAATTTCCTGGCACCTTTTTGTGTCTTCATGTAACAGAAGGAAGAGATCCTGGCTCTTGACTCTGGGCAGTACATTAGCAATGGTAACTCCTAAGTGAGTGAGACAAAGCAGAATGTAGCCAAAACATTCCTTGGTAAAGCCAGGGCTTGTGGGCTTTTATGTATTTTGACAGGACAAGATTTATCTTTTAAGTGGCTGTATCTCCTTGTAAACAAATGAGCAATCAGGTCTGCTGAACCTGGTGGAAAGTTTTGGTTCCATGATGAAACTAGCCTTTCTATTACCATTTAGATTGGCTCTTAGATCTACACCAAGATTATTTATCTTAGGCCTTCTACCTCTGCAATTCTTCTGCAGCTAAAAAAATTATATGAAATCAAAGTGATTTGGCATTTAGCTATTAAAAGTAGTTTTAAAATATCTGGGATTGTGGGCCATGAATTTTATTTAAAGTCTTTATTTTACCATTTATTGACTGTGGCCTCATACAAATACTTTGTCTTTAGAGTGTCATACCAGTAACAAAATAATCATTGAATAAAGAATCAGCAAACTTGTATTCGTATTTTGGTTTAAATCATTCTCATCGTTTTACCATAAGTGTGTTTTCTGTGGCTTTATTTTCTGCATTTAGACCATGAAGATTCAATATCTAACCTCATAAGTTATTGTCAGAATTGGAGAAGATAGTGGATATTAAGATATTCTGTAATTAGTTAAGTGTTCCATAAATTGGGTGCTATTATTTATTCCAAATTGGTTCTTTTCTAAAAGAATAAACAAATGCACTGGTTTCTTACTTAAGGTAAAAAAAAAAAAACTATTACCAGAAAGAGAACACAGGTAGATATATCAGAAATATTACAAGAAGTATATACAAAACAACAAATATAAAGTAAAAATAAGAATTATTTTTGAAAGCACAATTAGAAACTCAAGTATTGAAGAAAATACAGAAAACTAAGAATTTTAGGACCTAGAAGGTAGAAATATGAGTGTTGAATACACAATTCTCTCATTTTTTCCACATGTGTGAATATTTTCATGATGAAATGATGGGAAAAATTTTAAAACATTAAAGAATATCAGCAACATACTTGAGTGGAAGAAAGAACTTGTTAACTTGAGATAGGAAATTCAAAAATATTTAGTCAGGAAAAAAGAATAAAAGGAAATGAAGAAAACTTACAATATTTATGGCACAACAGTAAGAACATATGTAAATTATAAATAATATTCACCTAATATTAGAACACTTGTATGTATAAACATCGAATTGTCTTAAAGAAAAAATGGATATCAATATAATAATAATAATAGTATAATAGTTTCCATTGTGACTAGATCATCCAGAAAAAAAAATTCAGATTAACTCAATAGATAAGAAAAATAAGAATCAGTGATAGGTAACCCACAAGAAGGAATATAAGGCCTGGGTAGACTAGAACTGGAAATACCTTGTTCTTAGAAGAACTAATACTGCCAAAATGTTCATATGAGCAAAATAAATTTATAGATTCTGCACAACACCTATCCAAAATTCCTCTGGCGTTTTCCACAGAGGTACAAAAGTACTTCTGAAGTTCATCTGTAAGTATAAATCGCTCCAACAGCTGAGGTAACTTTGAGGAGAAAGGACAAAGCTAAGGGCATCATATTTGCTGATTTTAATTATATTACAAAACTGTAGTATATAAACATCATGATACAGGAAAAAATATAAACTAATGGAGCAGAATAGAAAGCCCAGAAATAAGGTACCAGGTCTACTTTGAGAAGACCCCAGAAGAACATATAAAGGAAAAGCTCTATGACATCCATCTTGACCAGGATTTTTGTGTTGAATATGAAATAAAAGCACAACCAATAATTGCAAAAAAAAGGTAAGATTCCATCAAACTCAAAACTCCTAAGTATTTTTTGAGACAAGTTCTCACTCTGTAGTCCAGGCTTGCTCTGAGCTCACTATGTAGCCCAGGATGGCCTTGAACACACAGTAGACTGCTTGTCTAAATCTCTTGAGTGCTGGTGCTGGAATTACAGGCCTGTACCACCATGCTTAGCTTACATGGTGCTTGAGAAATCAAACTCAGGGCTTTGTGCTTGCTGTGCTCCAGTTCTGAACACTGAGCTACGTCCTTAGTCCCAAAGTCCTAATATTAAAAATTGAATGACCATGTATCTAGCAATCTTACTTTTGGATACTATGTGCAGGAAATAAAATCAGTCATGTAGAACTGATACCTGTGCTTCCACGTTCTTTGCAGTATTGTTCACAGTAGACAAGCAGATGGCCTGGGTATCAATCAATGGATAAATAAAAAATGAACTATAATATATATTGAATGGAATATTAATTGGTCTTTTAAAATGTAAATGCTGCCCCTTTCAACAATATAGATGTGCGTGTGTGTGCCATTAAGTTATATAAAGTAAGCCAGACGCAGAAAGACAAATCCTGCATGCTCTCACTTATACCCAAAATTTAAAACAATTGCAGTAGTACAAAGAATTCCAAGGACTAAAGGAGAATGAAAAAAGATTAACCTACACTGGTCCAAACTTCAGTTGCAAGGTGAGAAGACCCAGAGACCTATTGTGCAGTATTTATGTGGTGCAAATACATTAATAAACTTAATTGTAAAAATAATTTTATGAAATATATATTATCAGAACAACATGAGTTTACTTTAAATATATATGTATTAAATATGTATATATGTATATGAATTATATATGTATTTTATGTATTAAATATGCCTACATAAAGTTGAAAGAGAAAATCAAAGCCAACCTGGGAATAAGTCTCAGCATGTTTCAGAAATGCTCCGAAGAGTCTCCACTACTCTCCGCCTACACTGAGCCCTTCTGTTCATAAACTAAGTGAAAGATCTATCATGTCTACAGTGGTTAAATTTGTCTTTCACGTTGTTATTGCAGCCAGTTGTCCACTTGCAGCTACAACACGAATGAATGTTAAGGGACACGGGCAATTTTTAGTCTCCAGCATAAACATACTAATTCCCTAGGCTCCCTGAAGTTAGATGAAATATGAGAGAATTCATTGCTCTGATTTAATGCAATCTTTAATATTTTCTTTTTCATTTTGTTTAATCAGAGAGCAACATCTGTCTACTTTTTGGCTGTTAAATCTATAACAGTGACAACACTATATAATATATATAAAGTGTACTTGTTAAACAAATGAGCTCTGACTTACGATGAGAACCTAGATTGCTATTACTCTAAGTCATTTCTGTATACAACGAATGCGTTTGATAAATATATTGTAGGTCAACAATTTTGTAAGTGAATGATACTGAAATACTGAAAAAAATCCTTTCTCATGATTTCCTTTGTTGTTATCTAGACAGGCAGAAGGCAGTATGGAGAGAAAAATATAACCAAGAAGAAATGAAACTCAAGTCTTAAAAAGAACGAAAATGTACTTGGAATCCTCAGAAAGCAAAGAATTCCTTGTGGAATTTGAACACATGGACCAATGGATTATAAGCATTGGCAACAGAAAAAAATAGCAGAAGTCTCAGTAACCTGCCATTTCAATTGAAACTGGTCAACTGTGGTCAAAATCTATTAAGTAGAAATTTCTGGAATAAACAATTTATAAGTTTTAAGTTGTATACCTGAGGTATGTGATGAAATCCTGCACCGTCATGATGAGTCCTGCCAGTAATATGCAACATTCTGTTGCCCAATGTATCCGAATTGCATGTGTTACTCACCTGTTCATCCTCGCATATCTGACAGGGTTCCATCCTATAGAAGTACTACCAATTCAGGCAACAGGTATACATCTAAGATGCTGGTTGTGTTTCTGGTTCTAAATCAGACATTCTCTTGATGCTGTTCTGTTTTAGTAGCTTGCTAGAATAGCTCACGAAAGTCAGGACAACAGTTTACATCCTAGATTAGCAGTTTCTCATTAAATTTAAGGTTTCTTAGGAAGGCTTCCCTACTAGACATGGTAAATTAAGTAATCTGCATTCGGTGACTACTGACCCAACTTCTAATCTCTCTCCACTGCTTGGAGGTTTGGAGCGGGAAACTGAAAGTTCTAAGCATCTAATCACATCTGGAAAGCAGCTCATATTGTGTGCCAGGAAAAGAAAGAGCTGGAAAGCAATGTTTTTATCATTGTCTCTTCAGCAGAGAAGGGAGAAAAGAAAGTATTAACCCAATACAGAGGACAAGCCTTCATTTCTGTTTTCTTCCATAGAACTGGACACTCATTATTGGTTGAAGATCTCAGCTTAAAATTAAACTTCTACCACCTAAGGAAGTTCTCCTATGTTAAAATGCAATTAAAAGCAAAAAAATGGCTTTTGTGGTCTGTTTTTTCTATCTCTATTATAAATATAATTTAATATTTAATGAGACCTACTACCTCAAAAATATATTATTCTTTTTGTGAAGAATTGCAGCTACCACAAGGTCTATATCTATAGGATGTATTAAGATATGTGGAGGTGCTACCCAGGATCAAAGTCCACGTTGGTAGAATTCAGATCTCATGGAACATGAATATTAGTTCTCATTATTGATTGGGAAAACTTAAGTTCATACTCATAGACCTTCTTCCATTTTATTTTCACTTTGGGGGATATTTGAGTTTCGGTTTTTATTTGCTTTGCTTCCTAACAATTGAAGACCTGAAAAGAAATAGTGAAAGAAGAAAAGACACACTATTTTCATTCATCACTTTCAGTTCATGCCTTTAGTATTCAAGCACGTATAAAATCGAGTTGGAGCCCAAACGTTATGTCTGGAGTGTTAGCTCTATGTGGTGCATTCTAACAAGATCTTATGTACTTTACAAAACCATAGATACTGGATGTACACAGAGTGAAAAAAAACACACAACAAAACTACTACTCAGAAGATCGAGGGACCTATGAAACAGATGCTCTAGCTTAGGGACCATCGTTCAACCTGGTGGTATCAGAATGCCGATTTATCAGCTGGGTCTAAGTGCAAACCACAGAGGTGTCAGCACTTCATTAGTATTCTGGCGGTTGATGAGCTCACAGCACTTGGCATATGGTCACCTTTTAGAGAAGCTAGCAGCTATAGTTCTCATTAAGTGGCTATGACTTGGCTTGCCAGGGGGTTGGCAGGAATTTTTGAAGCTGTTTTACTCTTATAACAAATGCCAGATGCCAGGCTGAATTCATAAACATGAGCTAGGTTGAACTTGAAAATATTAATGTGTGCAGTTGGAGACTCTATTTTCTACCCATGTTACTTTACAAAGCTTCATGCATGCAGTGTAAGAAAGTTCATGGGTGAAGGCAGCAGAGTTGAAGCTGGGAAGCAGGGTGGAAAAAGGAATTGTCTGGAATGGGCCTGGCCTGCACGTGGCAGAGAGGAGGAGCACAAAAAAGGAACATTCCTTTTTCGTCAAGAACAATGGTTTTCGGGTCCTCACGGGTCTATTTAAGTGAAAAAGGAAAGTTTATTTCCTGCTTCTCTCAATGGCAAGGAAAAATGGAAAAGAATTTACTAGACAGAAGTCGTAAATTATGCTGTTTTTTTTACAGTTTGAGCACACCATTCTCCTTTGCCTCCATGTTATCACATACAAAATGAGTACTGTACTTAAATATTACTCACATACAGCAATTAGTTTTTATCCCATATGTAGCCCACTCACTTTAAGAGTAAAACTTATGAGATAAAATAGAAAGTTTCGTGACTGAATGTTCTTTGAAGTTTTAGAGATGTCTGAATATTTGTTTATAACTGCTAAAGAAAGAAATTAGATATTTGCAAATAAAATCTTTCCCTATAATATAACAGACTGTTTCAGATATGAAGTAGTATTGGGAGCTTTCAGCTGAACTAGAATTATGTTCTAGTTTTGCATTTTTTTGGCAGGTGACCATGCAAAGTCACATGAATATTCTGTGCCTCAGTCTCCATATTTATGAAATAGGATGTGTTTTAAAATGAAAAAATACATGTTGCACATAAAATATAGAATATTCCCTGCTATAAACAGTAGATGATAATACTGGTTATTATTTAGAAATCTTATGAGGAATGAAAGCTTACATAATTCAAATAGATTTAATTTAAACCATAAAAATAGTGGTAGGACCAGGAGTTGAGCCCAAGCGGTCTGGCTCAAAACTACTTTTAATTGTGTTGTTCTTCTGAGCTACTCTGGTATTGCAGTATTATTCCAAGTACATGTTTAGAAATGAATTTAAAAAGAACTCAGTATTTTAAATTCTATCCAACAAAAACATGCACTGCTTCTATTTTGAAAATTACTAGGATATATTTTTCTAAGCATACAAAAATTCAGTACAATTAGAGTAGAAGTTTTGGTGCGAAAGACTCAGAGATTTAACAAGTACTTAAATATGAAATTGGCTGATTCTTTTCATCTATTCTGCTTAACCCTAGTCTCTGAAACTGAGTTGGTCACGTGCATTTTATAAAGAAGTAAGGAGTGTTTGGGAAAAGCATGAAGACCAATAACTTTCCAGGCTATTCACCTTTCTGATGGAACCAACACAGAATTTTGGACATGAGACCCTTGAATTAGTATCTCAGTTAGCGGGGAAGACATGGGAATAAAATGTCAAGAAAGATTTTGAGATTAGAGAATGTGTGAATTGAATCTCAGTGCTGGGAGGTTGAGGGGTTTTCGGGGAAAGAAACAAGAAAGGCCCAGGTGTAAAACTAGAAAAAGTCTGTCAAATTTATGGCAATAAATTAATTGCCAGAATCCAGATCTGGACTGTCCCTCACAGGTCTGATGTATTCAGAAGATGATTGGATTGGGAAGGTTGATTACATTAATGGTTTAACCGTTGCCTTCCTGTGCTGTCGAAGGGTCTGTCCCGGTCAGCAAGAGCAGGTTGTTAGAGTGGGGCCCGAGGATGTATTCACACCCTGGCTTCTCTCTGACTTCCTTGCTCCTTCCTCCTGCAAAGCCATGAACAGTTGCTCTCACCCAGCGTCTTTTGCTATCATGAATGTTGAGATCCCTGAAATGTTCACAAAAATAAATCTTTCCTCCCTTAAGTTATGAACAAAAGATACTACATCCCAATAGCAAGAAAGTGACTAAGACAGCCAGAATGCCTAGCAAGAAGAATTGCTTTGGGGTCAGAAAAAAATGGGCTTTCTTGACAAAGGGAGCGACGAGAAGACGTGGGGACTCTTGGGAAGGCGGGTGTTTGGAGGCTGGTTCTGATAGCAAGGGAATGAAGGTCAGGTGGAGCGCTACCAGAAGCAAAACACAAAACAAAATAAAAACAAATGAATAAACAAACAAAAACAAATAAAAATGTTCTTCCTGTAATCCAGATCATAATGATGAAAATATGAACTGTGCTGGCAGTGTATGGAAAAAAAGCACAATGATAGGTGGTTTTGAAGACAGGTTTCGCTTGACTCAGGAAATATACAAGTCCTGAAGCATGCCACGTACCCCATTATTATGTACAATGTTTCTGTTTTTGTGTACCAATAAAGTAAAAATAAATGAAATAAATACAAAATAAGTTGGCAGAAGTAAAAGGAGATTACCACGGTTATGTGAGAAAGCCAATTGGATAAAAGATGACTCAAAAATTCTGGCTTGGAAGGAACCAAACGATGTCATGTGTTTCTGGGTATGCTTCAGGCCATTTTTCTGATTTTCTTCATCATCCTCAGAACTGTCTGAGCACCTGCAGCTTGAACGAGGTGTGCCTTAGTGCAGCTTCTAGTGACTGCTGCATCATGGTGTATCAGAAACTGGAATGGCACCTTGCTCCACCTTCCGCATCCTCCAACCCCAGGTGCACCGTGATATTTTTGCACTAAAATTCAATTTTCACCGTTCCTTTTTATATAAAAATATAAAAGCTAAATATGATATTTGGAAATACAGTTCCATCTTCTGGGTGCAAAGCAGGGAATTTCAAGAGGTACATAAAAAACCCCTCACATTGGCATAATGTAAGACTCACACTTCATGTTGGCCTCCAGATCTCAGTTTTCTCACTTGCAAATTGCATACAGGATAGCTTTGAATTTTATTCCTAACTCTTAAGACATACAAAACTCTTTGAAAGTGTGCTTCCATCTCCAGAGAAAGAACCATACCTTTGTGAAAACAATACCCAGTAGTCTCAGACTTGGAGTCTGGATGCCTCCTGAAGTCTGTCCCAGCCTGACAAAATACCATGCCGGGAGGGGAGTAATCTGGCAGGCTTCTTCTGGTAATGTATACCTATTTATAGACAGAAAACAAAGAAAGAGGTAAGCAAAAAGTACGGAGGAAACGATGACCTTCTACATTTTCAAAATCCTTTTCTTTGCTTCAGTATTTAAAATCTAAAGTAATCTCAAGTTAGTGTATCTCCTCGTGGCTTGGCTAGTTGCTCCCTGCGACTCTTTTTAACTTGACTTTGTCAGGTTTTCATTTAGCCTCAGGGAGAAAGATTTCTTTTTAATTAAACCAATTCAAACTACGAGGCCGAAAGGTTTCTTCTTTTCATGATTGGGGAAGATCATGGTTTCCTCGTTTAAGCATTCAAGTTGTCTTAAGAGCACTTTTTTTTTTTTAAAGAAAAGGTTCTAGAAATGATTGTGGCAATTTACACTGATGGAGACGTACATTTGAGCCTGGCCCAATGGGTAGTGTGTTTGATGTTTAAAGAAATATATTGAAAAGCGCTATTCCATTTGTTTTCAAAGTTGAGTAACCTGCCTTATTTGTTATTTCAACGTCAAACAGTAACTGTAGCTGACAGTTTGAAAACACTCTCAGCTTTTGGCAGTGGACTGTCAGGGAGCCTCCGGTTGCTCATTATATGAAAAGATGGAAGAATTAAGATTATGTCTCACGTGTACTTTTATTCCCATTATTCCTTAACAAAATAACACTTATTTTTCTCTCGGAGGAATCTTGCTGTGATTCATTTTTCCAACTTGGGGGTTTTCAAACTTGAACTACTTTTAAGCAATCCGTATCAAGTTCTTATTTGGTTATTTCTTTGGTAGACAGAAGTCATAATCCTTGCTGTGTATCTAAAGTTAGTTGCAACTTTGATGCGATGCTTCGCTCTTGAATCAACGTCATAAACAAAAACAGTGACAGAATTGTGTATAAATTTCAAAGGTTATATTTAGTGCAAAGTTCCCACAAGCTTTTTTAGTAACTTTAGCACGATGCGGTTTTACTTTAAAATGGAAAATGTACTTGGTTAATCAGGATTCCCAGGATTCGAAACAGTCAGTGAATCACCAAAACAAAGCAAGAAAAATAAATACCATGCATCAGGTTATGAAAATCTATAAGAAAATGAAAAGCATTTTGGAGTACTCGTTTATATTTAATTATCATAACTTTAGGTATAAAAATAAGCCTTCTGACATACTCACTTTTCTTTATTCTATATATGTATTCTTTGACTTTGCAGAATAGCAAAAGCAAAAATTTGAAAACATCTAAATCCAATTAATACTGGAAAGTATAAATTTAATGGAATCACCAAGTGAGTGTATATGAACCGGAATCCAAGATAGATAAATGTAAATCCTGTCTCCATCTCTTGTTGACAGAGTTTCTAAAAGCAGTCAAATTACATACTGAGTTCCAGTTTCTGAACTGTAAAGTAGATATAAAAGCTTTTTACTCTGACATTGTTTCAAGAATGTAAAGAAATATGCACAACACCATGTTTTAGTGGCTGTAGAGGACTTTCACATTGTGGGAATAATTTCTGCTTCATTCTGCCTCATTAGAAAATAAACTCCACATACAGAGTGACTGCCTTTATTTCATTGTACCTCTTAGAATAGTGTCTGATTTTACAATACTTTACACTAAACCAATGAATAATTGAATACAAAGAAAAATATTTTGTATTATTTTCTGTAGCAATGAAAATCACTAAGAATTTTTAAATGTGAAAATAGGTAAAGGGCAAAGATAGTGAAATACAAAAAAGATTTTATGGAATATAAATCTAATAAGAATACATTAAATAGATGTTTGACAGACTGGATGGGAATCAACAGTAGAAGAATTAGTAATTGTTTAGATTTAATTTTATACATATTTAGATCACTAAAATGAGTTTTAATGATCTTTAATTTATCTCAAAATGTGAAGTGTCATATTAAAATCCAACATTTCTAGCCTTAATGCTTTAAATGATCTCACCATGCCTAAAAATTCCACCCATAATCTGAACCTTAAATTTGTTCTTAATTAGAGAGTAGAATGATTGCATCGGAAGGTCAGGATTTGCGATGAGTAGGAAGAAGTGAACGTGAATTCACCAGTCTTCCTATTTTTGAGGAATGGGGAAAATGCTGATATGACAATCTCTATGCATGTTGTGATCTCATGTTTGAAGCTCAATACATCCAGCCTGCTCAGGGCCACCGCTATTTAGATTTACGTGAGTGTAGGACCAGAGGACAGTTTTTATCCTGCTCATTCCCTAAGCCGAGGTCGAAGTGGCCTGAAGATCTCAATGTGAGGTTTGACTTTCTCAGTTAGGCCAAGCTAAGACTATTATGAGCAAAAGACCACAGTCAGCAACGTCTTATCTCCACAGACTTGCCAGGCAGACAGACACTGACACTCAGAAACAGAGTTTTCTAATTCTCAAATCTCCTTAACTTCAGAATTCATTTTTTCTTCCAGTAAGCCACATAAATCACTCTTCTCTCTTTTCATTCCCAGCTGTGTGTCTCAGTTCATATTGATAGATGTCATCTATTAATCTTTCTTTTTCAAAATTTCTAAACTTTGTGATTCATACTGGCCTCTAGTCTCCCTCTACAAATACTGTGGACGCAGGGGCCCAGTGTCTCATTAATCATATCATCTATTCGGAACTGGCGTCCTAACCACTCTATTCTACTTGCTGACTTTGCTCTTGCAATTGTCTTACTGCTATCCCCAAATCCAATCTCCATTGCATGGTCAGTCGGTCTTTCTTGACAGAATCTGATCTATGAAGAACATCCCGAATGATTTCCTTCTGTGTATTCTCAAGGTGTCCCCAACTAAAGCCAATTTCTACACAACGTTTACCATGACATTTCTCCTGAGTTGTCTCCAGGAAGTCCTGCACTTTGCATCTGTGTCTTTGCATGGCTCCAATTTAAAAACAAGTTGCTTAAATCAAATGTATAAATCTGAAATCTGAATACAATTTTTAGATCTATCTTTTTGTGAAGATTGTAGTAAGGTACATTGTCACTAAGAAGACTTACTCTTATCATAGTTTTGATGAATTACAAAGAATGATTTAAAAAATAAGCCTCTTCTCTCTGTGGGGGAAAAATCATGTGATTATATATTATTAGACTGTAAAAGGCTTGTACTCAAAATTAAACTAAAATTTGAAAGAATTTAGATTAAAATTTGTTGGTTTACTTCAAATTTTATTCTTCATACTTTGGGAAAAGAAGACAGTAAATGCACAGAATTTGTTGTAATTTTTTCTATTCATTTCTGAAAATAATAGCATAAATTCAAGAAAAAGTATCCACCTATGATCATGTCTATATTAATCGACATTATGGAACGTATGAACTAAATTGATAGATTTTAAAACGCATAATTTTTTCTCTAACAAGAAGAACTGATTGATTTTTTAGAAAGAGTATGAATGTACAAGAACATGTAGGAATGTTGGGCATTATTGTTGGGGTCTTCAGGGGCGGAGAGCCTCAGCATCACTGACCTTGACCCAGTTCCTTCCTTCCCAGAACAAATGTTACTGCTTGTAAATTAAGCCAGGTGTTGTTTTGCTTAAGCTCCTGGAACTGCTCCTTATCGCATCCTCCCTTCCCCTACTCCTTCCCTCCCCCTGGGCGATCCCACGCTGGTTAAGGCCTTGCCGATTGGCCCCAGAAAACTACCTCAGTCTATTCAAGCCCTTGTACTTCCTTAAATAAACTTGATAAGGCGATCATTGAATCGACTCCCAGAGTGTGTTACTCTGTCATCCGATTCCTCCTCAGCTGCTCCGGGTGTCCCCGCAGGACTGAGACCCTGACACATGATACCTTCAAGAAGCTAAAATAACTTTTAAAAACAAAATGTGCTAAATTTATATTTTATTTCTATGTACTTCAACACATAATTAACAACTGTGTCTGTCAACGAGCAGATTACAGAGGCCTGTTTAGTGCATTTAATAAGTTTTCAATAACCTTGAAGGGCATTAAAACAGTAACAGAGGAAGCTCTGCTAAGGAACGGGAAGAGCTCATGTTAACTTTTTATTTCTGTTATTAACAACAACAACAACAACAAATAAAAACACCTGAGGAAAAGACTGCAAGGGAGAATGATTTATTTTGTTGTGTGGTTCCAAAGGTTTCAGTATGTGCACAGGGGGCCTCCTTGGTGCTGGGGCTCTGATTATGCAGACACGTAATGGCGGAAAAGCACGGTGGGGCACAGGTGCTCACCTCATGGCTGCAGAAGAGGAGAACATGGGAGTTCACAGGCTCCCCGGGCTCTGTCACCCTACTGGGCATCGCTGCCCACACTCAGGGACAGTCTTCTCTGTCAGATCGCCGTCTCAGATGCCCTTGTCTCTAGAAATGCCCTTAGAGACCCACCCACTCCGTGTGCTTCCCTGATTTCTTTCCTGTTTCTTAATGCAATCAATTGCCAACGAAGATAGCAACCACCTGCCTGTTCTCATTCCACTCCGCATCCTCCTCTTCTTGCCTACTTCTTCCATGTCTGGTCCTAGGTTCTGTCTCTTAGCTCCCACTAGCACCCCTGCAGACTAACTTCCCCTGCTTATCTGTCCTATGTTTCCTTAGTGCACTGGTTTCTTCCTACCATTGGCTGCTTCTGCAGAATCGTGCCTAATTCAAGTTGTTAATAATCTGTCTTGTGGTGTAATTCTCAGAAAATAGCATGTGCATAGTCATTGCATAACCATCATTTTGATAATTACGATTAACCCTGGGTCATTTGCCAACCATTCAGTTAGCTATGACCCACATAAAAGTGGGTGGAGCGAAGCAGATGCGGATCTGGAGAGATTTCCTGACGAGATCTGGGCTGTGAAACGGCCACATCAGAATGTATTTCTTGTATCACACTTACTTATACTGAACCTTATACAAGCTTCTACATTCAGGGCTCGTGGTACTTCCAATCTCAACTGAGTATTCTTAAAGATAAATGAGTATTTTTCTAATGGATGTGTGGTTTCCTGGTTGCATAATAGTCTATTGTGTTCAAACTTCAGCAGAAGATAGAGAATTTGAGTGTCCCTTACGAGAGAAAACAGTTACTAACATTTGTTTAGGTTCGAAAAAACTCTCCAGGGGTAATGTTTATTCCATATTAACCCGTGCCCTACTTTTCCTAAGACAAGTTAGTAGTAGGTTGTAGTTGGTATTTCCTGTTACTTTTCTGTGGGTCAGTTAGATCACGTCAGTTCAGTAGGACAGACTGTGCATTTAACCCATCCCTACGTACCGTAAGAACCATAAGACCCCAGCGGAACTGGATGCGATGAGCAAGCAGACAGCCATGTCCCAGTCAAGAGTCTCAGCTCGCCATGGATTTGGTGGCGCATGGGTTCCTGCACTCTGTGTCTGACACTCCCACGTGCCACTTTCTTTTCTGGATCTCGCTGTATCAATTTTTGGAATACCAGCCAAAAAGTTACATTTACCAGCCCTCTCACATTGTTAGCTTTCTGGCAATTTTTTAAATTAATTTTAATTTTAATATCCATTTATTTACATTGAGACAGGGTCCCGCTTCGTAGTTCAGACTGATGCTGAGCTCGCTACGTAGCTCCTCACTCACAGCTACCCCCTGCCTTAGCTTCCCAAGCGCTGGGATCACAGGCGTGTGCACCAGGCGCTGCAGATTTTCTGTTAAATTCTACCAACAGGAGGCACCGGACGGAGAAGAGTTGCGAATTGGCATCTTCTGTTTTAGAGTTCGGCACCACGGCGACTGCATCAGGGTTGGGCTCATTCTCCACTGCAGGAGCCTGAGCAAGGGCTGTGTCTTTCCGCACATGCCAGCTCCACAGGCCTCCGCTCAGCAGCGGGCCAGGACCCGCAGCAGCAAGCCTCAAAGAGCGCAGCACAGGTGCAGGGAAGCAGGCTCCTGCTCAGGGGTTCCAGCCTCTTTTTATCAAAAGGTTTCCTCTCTTTCTTCCTTCTTCTTTTCTTTCCTCTCTCTGTGCCACTTCCTTCCGTTCTTGTCTTCTTGTTATTTTAAAATACATGTAGCAAATTGTCTGGGCTGGATTTCATTTCGTTTTAAGCACCTTGGTACTGTTCATTTGCTTTACTAAACCCAGACTCATACATCATCATTATCACTTCCTGTTCCAGTTAGGCAGAGGCTTTCGCATCAAGACTTGGTCCCAAGCCAAGAAAAGAGGCGTCCGTCT
This sequence comes from Ctenodactylus gundi, assembly GCA_004027205.1. Lineage (NCBI taxonomy): Eukaryota > Metazoa > Chordata > Mammalia > Rodentia > Ctenodactylidae > Ctenodactylus > Ctenodactylus gundi. The sequence continues at coordinate 788,722 of PVKB01000356.1, read as the reverse complement.
GCGGCTGAGAGTAAGGGCCTGGAGCAAAACTAGAAAGTCAAGAACGCTTTACGGATGTGCTCCTCGGGGTCACCTTGCCTGTTAAATATTATGAATTTCTAGGAAATTAAGCTCTGTATACCGTATATGTCTATTCCAACACAAACACTAGTTACATTTTGAAAATAAAGTCGGTGAAAATTCTTACACTATGAGGTTGAACTTTGAAACACTTAAGTGGGGCATGTTTCACAGGATGCTTATTTTCAATTATGTGAAATATGGATTCTTAGTAGAATGATGGTTGAGGTGGTTAGAATGCTTTTAGTTCTTCCTAATATGGAACTGTAAACTTGACAATATTATTTTATGCAATCAAAGCTTGAGGGCATTATGAAAATTGAGCTTCAAAATATTTCCATAAAAAGTGGACCACTTCAAGACAAGAATTGATGATTTGTGAGTACCCTCCAGCCAGAGGCACTGACAAGCAGACATAGCACTTATAAATGATTGCCACTATTTTTGAATAATCCAAATCCATTCCAGGATTGCATTTCAGACTGTTTTTAAAATGTAGTTCCACTTAAGGTGGAAGGCACCAAAACCCTTCCTAATACATGCAGTTGGAGATTTACTCACAAAATCGTAGCAAGTCAAAAAACTAACACTTAAACATGATTTTCATCTCTTTTGCTGTTTTCCAACATTATAAAACCTCGAATACAATCTTTCTATTTCTTCTAGACAGATCAAAATAGGAAACTCAACTTAATAGGGAGAATTTCATTAGATTCAATCTCAAAATAAAACTGTGGAATCACCGGTGAGACCATGAAAACCTTCCATACTCACTCACATAATTTTTGAGGTCAAACCAAGAATCCAAAACTGTGAAAAATTTGGTCTACCACTGTCATCTGTGAACGGTGGCTGTGCTTTCAGTTTAGGTTTTACACATGGGCTAAAGGTGTCAAACAAAAATACTGAATGTCTGCTATCCCTTCCCTCCTCTTCCCCTGATACCTCTTCTTCTAACGTGGATTAATACTTGCTCGGGATGTTTGAGAAAGATTTCGGAGTAGGTGTATTTCAAATAGGTCCCTAAAATATGATAGAGACTTAAGCAACATAAGACCAAAGAAGCTGAATTAAACAATAGGCTCATAATGGAAAATATATCTTAATGAACAAAATGTTTTTAAAAAATGAAGTACATGAATGGAAAATACAGGAAGTACAGAGAAAAGATGAGGCAGGCTGGGAAAGCCTGTAGGTTCTCGTCAGGGAGGGGAGAAAGGATGTGGAGACAAATATGCAACTCAGGGATTCTTCAAGTGCATCTTGCAGTTCAGGAATGTCGGTCACATTACCTTAATAATCAATAAGTTTTCAGATAACGAACAAGAAGAGTCTTTCGTACTGGCTGTAGCTCTGGAGTCAGACATTCTAGGTGTTACTGTTCCAGAGTCCTCCACACCTTCTTCTTTCTTTTTTCAGCTTTATAATTTTACTTATTTTCCCCATTTTATTGATATGTATATGTGTGATACATAATATTTATATTGAACTTGAGTATTTTGTGTACATATATATCATGTCAAAATTACACAACCTTCCTCTCTCCCTTTTTGGCTCTCCCACACTCTCCCCCCCCCCCCCCCCCGTTCCCACCACCCTCCCCCACTCAACTCTATCAAATGACTCTAACTTCTTCTTTCTAAAGTAATACCCATAGAGTTCCACTGAAAGAGCAGGGACAGCTTGTGTCAAAGGCCAGTGAACCAAAATGCTACTTGATCTCGATTAACCTGCCCATCTCTATTCTCTGAAGGAACTGGGTATTTCATCAAAAGTGAATGAAATGTTCAGTCAAGTAGATATTCAAGAAGCTCAAAATATTTACATCTAATCCTCAAAAATCAAATGAAGGAAATAACCTCTCAAATGAGGCCTAGCTTACATTTATAGTTAAATCGTCAAAATGCACATCATGCTGCATATTTTTCTGAAGACAGGAATGGTTTACACTTTTGACACATCATGAAAAGAAAAACACTTCTCCATCACCTTTTCTATCTTAATTTTTCACTATATTAAATTCATTTCCTTTTCATGGAAAGAACCAAGATCTTTTTTTAAAGTTGGTCAGTGAATAGAAAGAACTCCATTTAGCACAGTTTTCCTAAATCAAATGTGCCCTTTGTCCTTGAACTAAATTGTCATTTGAAATCTAATTTCAAAACTCAGCTAACAAAAAAGCTTTTCCTTAATACAACTAAATGCCCCCACCTATACATACGTGTACTTCCAGAGTCATAAATGAACTTAAGCTTAGCTCTTATCAAGAATTCAGATAAATGATTTAAAGAATCATTTAATTTACACCAAATTTGATTGAGGGTATAAAAACTTGGCTAATCTTCTGCTAGTGACTTATGTTATCTCCCTAAATTTCATTGTTTTACATATACAAAACTCGAGCAATATATTCATGAGAAATGATTAAAATCATCTGTGCACACCAATGATTAAAAGGTATCCACAGAACATACTACGTGGTGGACAGAGATATAAATCGCCATTTCAGGAAAGCTGGATTTATGTCCTCATTTAGCTCTTTTCCTACTGAAATGCAACAAATAGGGATCAGGCTTTTAATCTGCTGATAAGTCTTACTCTATATCAATTATCATCTTTATAATTTGAATAAACTCAGAAAATATGGATAAATTAGGGAGAAAGATCTAGTGTTGTATACACGTAGATTGCATTTTTATTGTATAAAGAGACTTCATGTCCACAAACAAGTGTTTGCCTCTGAGAAGTGTCAGTCTCCCAGGTCTGCTCTGCTCTGACTTGCCACCTTGAGAAGTCCAGCCTGTTTATCCCTCCCCGCTCTGCAACTCATGTTCAACTCATCTGAAGGGTCTTTACCTGAATATATTATCTCACATTTGTTCTCTAGGTTCTTGTAGCTTCTCCTCAGCTTCAGGAAGGTTTAAGACAGGAAAAAATGTCACAAGGGCACAGAATGGAAGAATTCTAAATCAGAATAATATAGGGGAATGATATCAGTAATTTTAATAGCACAGCCAGTGATTGGACAGGTTTCTTTAGTCATATTTGATGTGAAATGAATGCATTTTAGATTTTTTTGCTCTAGTATATGATGCTCTTTAAAAGACTGTCATGTGTCATTCAAGGTTACATGGCCTAAAATAGCCTTTACTCACCAAAACAATCCGCCAGCTTTCTCCTTTACAACATTCTTCTGCGTTCACCCACAGGCCACCAGTTGAGCAACAGGAGCTGTTAGTTCCCTAGAAAACCAGGGTCAGCCTTTCCCCTTGTCAAGGTAATCCTTTCCCTCAGAGCCTCACCAGAATAGGATACTTTCTTTCTTGCCATTCTCCTGGCCCCCCTTAGGATCTCATTTTTCTTAACTGTAACCTGAATCCTAGGCTTCTAGTTCTAACTTCCTTTGCCCTGGTAGTTCCATATTTACTATGTACAAATAACATGAAGATTGCTTTTTAAAAAACAGATTTCCTCTCCCCCACCTCTCTCTCTCTCTCTCTCTCTCTCTCTCTCTCTCTCTCTCTCTCTCTCTCTCTCTCTGTGTGTGTGTGTGTGTGTGTGTGTGTGTGTGTGTGTGTGATTTGATTCCTATGGAATTAGGCTTGAGAATCTCCTTGCTTTTAAAAAAACTAGATGATTCTAAGCTATACATTAAAATTTGCTGTTTTATAAATTTCTCTACTTAAAGTGCTGGAGGTGTAGCTCATTGGTAGAGCACTTACTTAGCCAGCCTGAGGCTCTGGTTTTGATCACCAGCATCCACCTCCAAGCCCCCTGCATAAACACACAAAAAAGGTGTAACTAGTACTTTTTTCTGAAACACTTGCTTTATCTTTGTGGCTTCATATAATTCACTGCAGGATAAAAATCTACCCTCTCAGAATGATGATTATGGCTTCTGTGTTCCAGTCCATGTCCTATCCGCAGGTTCACCTTGGTATCTAATATGGTTCATGCCTCACACGAACGAACCACAAGAATGTAACACAATTTTAACCTGGCTCACACCTTGAGTGCCTCCTTCCCCAGGCTGTCTTTCTTGATTATTTTCTCATTGGATTAGGCTTTTTTTCTCCAACAACATCCAGTGGATTCTTCTAAGGATTCTTAAAATACGTTTTTTTGTTTAATTCTTTGCCTTCCACAGGAGCCTATGAGAGCCTGGGCATGGAATGTCTAAATCAGAATATCTGGCATGGGGCCTGGAAGGTATTAGGTTCTGAATGAACCAATTGGATTTGAAAAAATAAATAAATTTATTATGTCTTCTTGCCTTCTATTTTTACATGCTTAGAAAAATTTTACTGAAGGGATATCAACAGTACTTAAGTAAAAGGCTGAAGTAACTAACTTCTGTATCTCAGTTACATGTCATAATAAAAGCTTGCTTATTTTCTCCTAGGTCCTGGATTATTCAGGTGTTGCCTTATACAGCCACTCAACGTAGCCGTCTCCGCTTGAGGCATGATCACTTAAGCAGCTTCCTTGAGAGTTTCAGCATGTGTACTATGTCACACATGGAATTTTGGTGCAGAGTAAATATCTCTAACAAGTGGCCTTATGTGAAGAATTTAAAGTCTCTTTAGAATGGGGAGTATGAATCTATTATTTTTGAAGCTGTTTCGTTTGTTCACATAAAAACATTTTAACTGAAAACTTGGCAATCAACCAGAAAAGTGTTAGAAACTTCTAATTTTTTCATCTATGATGAGTAATCAGAAAAGTAAGAAATAGTATAATTATGAGCTTACTGGTTGGTATTGCATCCATTTAAAACTGGATAATTTATAAAATCATCACTTCTATTTAGTTCTGTCTATTTTTTTTATTCAAGTTAAATTCAGTGGTCCTGAGTGTATATTTTACTTGTGTGCTTGTATGTTATATGTGGAAATGTATCTCAAGCATGCTGAATCCATCAAGAGGAAGATCTTTGTGTTCTGGGCTTTTCCTTTTTTTCTGTATGATACTCTAAAAAAGGCTACTATAAATAAAGAAATTTTTCTCCAAATACAATTTCTTTTAAAAATTACTTGATTATATTTCAAGATACACCTAAAAGTTTAATTTTTACAATACTTGATAGCTTGGGTTCTTCAGCTGTTAAAACTAATTTTAAATAAAATCAATGCAACTCCTTGAGTATTAAAATATAACAATTCCTGGGAGCTGAGGTAGGTGTGGTGGTGCTGCTTAAGCCGCATTTACATGTCACTGACTGGGTGATTGGCCAAAATCAGCACAACGTACCGATTTCAAAGAGAGATGCAAAGTAGGGGCAGCACTTACTGCATTTTGCCCAGCGCTTGTTTTGCTTTGTTTTGTTTTTCCTGTTAACTAGCTCACCACTGCTTGTAATTCAAATAAGTTTTATCAATGTTATCAACTTTAAAAATAAAGGAAGACAACATTATCTTTAATCTGACAATTCAGTTTATCATTAAAGTAGAACAGGGATTTATTTGAGCAGAAAGTCAAACCCATCTTTGGGACACTACTGGTAGCAATTGGGGGGTGTCTCATCCAGTCTAACGAAGTGGCTATTTATAGCACACTCCAAATTATGTGGGGAACTGAGGAAGGGGCCAAGAAGAGGCCTTTCTTCAGTACCGCTAGTCATATGCAGTTAGAGAAACATAGACTATAAATTTGAAATGATGTTCTCCTAAGGAAAAGCAACTCTTAACTTAAAAAAGCAAAGTATAAACATGCTTGTTTTATTCATCTTAATAACTATCTCAACTGATGTTTTTGATCTTTTCCATTAATTTTGCAATAAAAAAAGGAAGAACATTTAAGATCTCTAGTTAAATCTAAAGAAAAATCAAAAAAAAACTTTTTCATGACAGTCTGGTAAGTCAGTTTCCAAGACAGGAAAAAAAAATAAAAAATAAAGCCTTGAGCCCTCATTCTTATTATACAAGTCCAGATTGCTAATATCTTCTTAGCCAATTCTTGCTTCCTGACAATTTTTCTCCAAGCACTAGCTCTATCACCTGGTAGGTGTGAATCACTTTACATATTCTGTTTTGAAAGACATGATGCTCAATTTTATATTCAAGAAAAATTAAAGAGCTTGTTTTTGGGTGAAGAATTATATTTAATTCTGGTAGGCCAACAAGCAACACACTCCTTCTTCTTTAGTTAAGTTACATCTTTCAACAGCTCAGAGCCCAGCTGTGTGAGACAAAGCAGGCGTATGTTAAGTGCCAAGATGGGAATTTTGAGCAGTCCCATCTTCCATCTGCCCGTGGTACTTATAGGTGAGAGACGTGCCTAATGGACCAGCTGCTGCAGGGAGTAATCTAGATGTACTCTTGGTTCCCATCCTTCTCCATCACTCAGCATGACTCAGTTTGTTTAAAAATCATTTTACTTCTGTGTTTTCTGAATTGACATGTGGAAGCGTTCCAGCCTGGCCTAATGCTCACATAGCAGGGTACAAATATTACATTGGAGAGTTGGTGTCTCATTTGACTCGGCATAACAGAGTAGCTGATAATCTAAATTTGTGTACTCATCAGTACTTATCACTGGGGACCCAGGTGGTTGTCTTGGATACGAATGAAAACTTGATCTCATATGGGCTGGCTGCTTCTCATTTGCTCAAAATGAACTGATCATAGTGTTCTTCTACAGAAATCTTTCTGTACCCAGAGGAAGCATTACTCGCCTTAGCTAGTAGGCTCAGAGTAGCATCCCGCATTGAGCTCCTTTACCTTTCTTTGCCCTTCTTCAATGATGTTTGAGCATTGAAACCAGATGATTTCTCCAAGGAGGACACGCTATGATTCAAATATTCATTAAAATACTCGGTATCCTTTGATGTTCTTAGTTTTTAACAGTGATTTTGCTATGACTTTTCAGAAAAAAAATCAGCTCTGCTTTACGCGAGTCCCACCTCTTGGGTTTGAATATGTGGGGGCTGAGTTGATCAAGTCAATTTAACTTCAGTTAATGAAATCCTAGGGGGTAAAAGGGGGTTAGAATGTACTAAAGAGAACTGAACTTTATACTTGTCCTGGCCCATTAGAAAAAAATTAAGAAGATGAAGGAAAAGGACATTTTGTACACAAATCTTGTGTGTGTGTGTGTGTGTGTGTGTGTGTGTGTGTGTGTGTGTGTATGAGTATTTGAGTACAGGTTGAAAAAGATCAGGATACTTTTCTTGTTTGCAATATTGATACCATGAGGTGGCACCATCTTTTTTTTCACATGTAAGGGCGAACATATAATTATGATTATGCTCCTATTCTTAGGGCAGAAACATCTGGCTCATTGGCCTACAAAAATCATTTGGTCTGGCCCGGCCAAGGCAACCCCCACATTAGGGGTAGGTTAACTATACAATATTAAAATGTTTCAACAAACAAAGCAAGTTAGTTTTCAAGCTGATAATTATGAATAACCTGCAAATCTTGTCATCAATATTCAATGACCCTTGCCAGCACAAATATTCCTTACTTCTGCGTCAGAAGAACAAACACAACAGCTACTTCATATCCTTGAATATGGCAGTTCACTAGAGAGGTCAGCCATTGGTGAAGTTAATTAGGTGCAATGGTTAATCTTAACTGTCAACTTCATTGGCTTGAGAGACACCTGAGAAACAGGAAAGGACACCTTCAGGTGTGTCTAAGTGGGTCATGAAGGCATGGCCTAATTCTCATCTCTTTCTCACACTGACTCTACTCTCTGCTTTTCAGAAGCCCCTATTTGAGCACCTATACCCTGCTGTGCCCTTCAATGATGTTTGTGCTTTGAAACTTGATGACCATGAACTGAAACTTCAGAAACTATAAGCCAAAACAAACCTCTTTTATCTTTTTATATAAGTTATGCAGGTCAAGTATTTTGTAAAGGGAACAGAAAGCTGGGCATTATTCCAGATTTCCATTTTTTGTTTGTTTTCCTTTTGAAAGAAGAAAAATGAATAAAAATCTCTGAATAGGAGGAAAACTTTAGAAATTGTTTAGGTAATCAATTTCCAGGTTATCATATCAATCAAAAGTTTACGATCAAGAAGAAAAATAAACACTGAAAAGTTTTCTACCTTAGAGCAGAAAAGAAATATATATATATATATATATATATATATATATATATGTATATATATATATATTTACATAATATATATATGCATGCACACACACACACACACACATACACATTATAACAAGTGATTTATGATTTGACAAAGGACAAAGAGTGAGAGACAATGAGGTAGCCATTGGCTGAGCACCACTTACACCTGGGAGCTCACGGGATTGGGCCTTCTCCACCCTCTTTGGTCTTCTTATCCCTCCTACATGCCAGAGACAGCCAGGTAGCCACAGACAGAATCCCACCTGCACATGGGATCTCAAATGACTTGGCTTTCTTGTGCCCTGTCCCTCCTGCAAGTCAAAGAAATCCAGGTAGCTGCTGGCAGACCATTGCCTACACCTGAGAGCTCACAGGGATGGGATTTCTTGCACCCCATCCCTCCTGCAAGTCAGAATTAGCCTGGTAACATGTAAATCAGAAAGAGTCTAATTCAAGAATCTCAGGAAAAGAAACAGATACTGTTTATTTCAATAGTGTTGAAAGATACTGTTCGACAATACTGGAGCCTCAACTCACTGCAACAGAACCATGAGAAAACGTGGTAACAAATCACCTACAGAAAGACCAGACATCCTAGAAAACAATACCGGGGATTTTGACAGAGCATATCCCAAAGATGAAAATGACAAAAGAAGGTACTTATTGGGCTTAGAAACTCTTAGAATTGAAACAGAAAATGAAATAGGAAATAAAAGATCTGTGTTGGGACATAGCTGTACTTTCAGCAAACACTGACAAGAAATTAGAGGAAAACAAAGAAGATACAAATAATCAGACAATGAAGGAAATTCAAGAAATTAAGGAAGAATTTAGCAGAGATATAGCAATAATGAATGTTGACCTTCAGGATGTGAAAAAACATACAGGAAAAATAGTAAACAGCTTGAACATTTTGAGAATAAATTATCAGACCTAGAAGATTAAGTGAATGAGCTGGAATGTACAGGCAGCAAAGAACACAAAGCAAAAAAAGAAGAAAGAGATGGTTACAAAAGCTGATGATGATTCAAAAAGAAACAACATCAGAATTATGCGAGTGCAGGATATAACAAAAGGTTTAAAGGCCATGTTCAATGAAATTATGGAAGAAAATTTCCCAAATCTAAGGAAAGATGTGAACATTGAACTGCTGCATGTTTAGAACACCCAACGGCTTTGATCAGAAGAGGACCTCATCATGACACATCATGATTTAAATACTAGAGACTCAACACAAAGAGACAATTTTAAAAGCTGTAAGAGAAAAACAGAGGGTGACTTACAAAGATAAGCCCATCAGAGTAACTGCAGATTTCTCAACCCAGACCCTTAAAGCCAGAAGATAATGGAGCAATATCATCTAAGCACTAAGAAAACATAAATGCCAACCCACACTGCTATATCTAGTGAAGTTATCTTCTAGATTAAAAGGAGAAATTAAAACTTTCCATGAATAGAAAGCTTAAAGAAATTTTCAGCCACTAAGCCAGCACTGCAGAAAACACTTAAAAGAAACTTACAAAGAGAAAGGGAGACTAGCACCACCAAAGACCCCAGAGAAAAATAGACAACAGATATAGAAGAATGAGCTGAGAAGGAAGTAAGTCTGGTAAATTACGCTGAAAACTATAACACTGTCTGGACATACCAAATATACCTTGATAATCCCTCTAAATTTGAATGACCTCAATTTACCTTCTAAAAGACACAGACTGTATGACAGGATCAAAAAACAAAAACCCACAATTTGCTGCTTACAAGAAACACACTTTATTCATTTATCTGTTGCCGAACATATAGCCCACTTCCAAGATGTAGTCGTTGTGAAATGTGCTGTTGTAAACATGGCTATAGATGCATCTGTGTAATAGGATGTCTTTAAATCTTTGAAAAGAAACTCAGAAGAGATATATCTGGGTCAAATGAAGTTTCTATTCTCAGTGTTTTGAGGAATCCCCGTACTTATTTCTATAGTGGTTGTACTAGATTACAACCCTTCCAAAAAGATAGAACTGAATTCTTTACAAACTCTTGAGAACAGCCATTGTTACTGGAGATACAACTTCAATGTTGCTTTGACTTGCATTTCTCTAATAGCTAAAGATGCTGAACATTTTTAAATACTCTTATAACCCATTTGTTTTTCTTAGAAGAGTCTGTTCACTTCAATAGCCATTTTATTGATTGAGTCTTTATTTTAGGGAGTCTAATTTTTTCGGCTCTTTGTACATTCTAGATACTGGTCCTGGGTCTGAGGAATAGCTGGCATGTTTTCTCTATTCGTTTGATTCTTACTTCACTGTGTTGATTGTTTCCATTGCTGTGCAGAAGCTTTTGAATTTGATATAATCTCATTTGACAGGGTCTCATTAGGTTGCCAGGCTGGCCTCAAACCTGGCTTCAGCCTCCAGAGTTTTTGAAATTACAAGCATGCACTACCATGCCTGGCATGCTGAACGCCAGCTTATAAAGCCAATGAGTTGAACTGTAGAGAATGCTTCATATCAGTATATTGGCTGTTGTCCAGCCACCACAGGGAGCATCATTCAATCTCTTCAGCCACTGGGAACCTGAACAAGTAGTAGACAGAAATCATCCTGATTTAGAAGTTTGCTTAGAGGAGTAGTTTTTGTATTTCAGTTACTTTATTTACTGTCTTATTGATTACTTATTCATATATACAACCAATGCTTTACTTAGGATCTGTTCAGACTGAGCACACATTTAAGCTTTTAAAGATTCAAAGGAGACAGTCTTTCTGACCTCTAGTAGCTTCTGGGCACAGCAAGTTTGGAAGAAAGAAGAATAGTTAACAGGCTGATGTTATAATATGGAAGTAACACCGGGTTGAAGTGAACTGGAGCTGCTTCGAGGAGGGCGCAGAGAGGGGAGTTCATTCAAATATGCTCCCCCCGTGTTGAAGAACTTGATGGTGTTGCAAGGTGACTTCTGGGTTGCCATACAGACTTCCAATGAGGATGGGACTGAACATGACTTCAAAAAAATTTTAAGACATTCATGCACGGTCCCTGCATGGCCTTAAGAACTTTGAGCTTAGTGATGCCTCTAAGATCCTCAATTACAACACATCAGACTAATCAAATTCTGCAAATCATCCAATTTTGTATCTGTGTTTATAAAAGATGGATCACAGAGCACAACAGTAATGAAGCTAAATTGATAGGGAAACTAAGTCATTTTAAATTTTTTCCTTAACTAATTATGAAAAGCTTAAAAGAAAAATATATTTTCTTACCTTGAAATACAGAATTTCTGTCACAAAAAGAGAGAAAAAAGAAATATAGTTGATCAAATAATTTGCAGAAGGATGAATTTTTATTTCAAGTTTTTCTATGTGAGCTTACCTAGACCACCAGGAATAAAGATTTCATAACCGTGACCATTCCCTGAGGAATGCACGCCTCAGTTTTTACTGAGATGATAAAGAATCATGGGTAGAATTAGCAAAAAGAGATGGAACATCTAAGCAAGGTGCAACTCACTGGGGAACTCCTTGAACTATTCGGGATAGATTTTAGTCCACAACTTGGTGAAATGCTTTATAGGGTATTAGAATATGCAAATGATCACTGACATTATTTTTAAACAACACAGGAAGTTTTCTCTGTCATTTATCTTATTAGATCTTGCCTTTGCCTGTAAAACAAAGTTTTCTTTTTTCTTTTCTTTTCTTTTCTTTTCTTTTTTCTTTCCTTTTTTTTGAGACAGGTTCTCACTCTGTAACCCAGATTGGGTCTGCACTCACTGTAGAGCTCAGGCTGACCTTGGGCTCACAGCAATTCTCCTGCCTCAGACTCTTTGAGTGCTGAAATTACAGGTGTGTGCCACAATACCCAGTTTATGTGGTGCTGGGAAATCAAACTTGGGTAGTTAGTGCTTGACGTAACACTTGTTAGGCAAGTGTTTTAACCACTGAGCCATTCCTCCAGCCCCCTAAAATAGATTTCTATGTCACATTCTCACAGAAAACTACAGATTACTAAACAATAACCAAAATGTAATGGAAGCTTAAAGCTATATGGGAATTTAAATAATGGGGCTTATGTATATATGTGTATACCTAATAATAAAATGAATCTTTAAAAGGTAACAAAGCAGAAGAGAAAACTTACCAACCTGAGGGTGTTCTCTTATTTTATGGTATCTATACTGGACAGCTAATTAAAAACTGACTTCCATCCAATTGCACATAAAAGAATATCTGTACAGAGACCTACAGCAAAGGTGAACTCTATAGCATATCTGGCTTAGAAAAGGGATATGTTAGAGTTTGACATCGTTACTTATCTATCATGGATGCACATTATAAAGTGTCTAGAGTAAATTGTTACATATTTTCTTAGATGACAGACAAGTTCTCAATCACAATGACAACCTTTCTGCATATCTGTTCTCCCTTCCTGCCATGTATTTCATCCTCAATATTTACTGGCTAACTGAAAAGAAAAAAATATTTGAATTTATGGCCTTTAGGACTGTAAGTCCAGTATGTTTATTTTCATAAATGATATCCAGAATGATGAAGTATGATTTTTTTCAAAATCAGCTGCTAAATGGTCTTTCTGCTACTAAACCATAAGGCCCCTGAAATCCATATCTCTAATTTTACCAACGTTACTGTTCCTTCCTTTCATTTGGCACAACAGCCTGTTTTCTGTAGCTCTGATGAAATTTTCCAAAGTAAGGGTTGCTTTGAAAGTCAAAATTATTGCTTTGGTTGGCCTTGGCAATGTTTCTAATAAACTCAAACTGCTCAGGGCAAGTTTTAACTTCTGGACCACTCTTTCTTTGCAAATTCCATTCCTGAGCCTAAATTCCACATAGAGCAGTGCGAACACCTGGGTAACCCTCGTGTCTTTCAAAGTCTCATCCAGTGTACTGCCCTTTATCCATATGAGACACTCTATGACCGTGGTGGTCCCTTGTCTAAAAGCTACAGAAGAGGTCAAAAGTGAGCAAGTCTGAAGGTGACGTGCAAATATCCTAGCGTGGTGTTCGAGGCCCTTTATAACTTACTTCCATTGTACCTATCTAGGTTTGCCTTACTTTAGGGATAATGAGTCCTTTTGTCTTATTGAAACAAATACTCTCAATTTTTTCTGGTCAGTTTGTACTCACTTTTCAGGAAACTGGCTCTCTGCCACACACCGTCCCACTCCATTATAAGCATGTGTATTCTTTCTACGTTTCACTTTGTGATTCAATAATGTATACATAATTTCCCCTCATCCATGAATAGTATTTCCATGATTCGTTTGTTATTTTCTCTTCTATCTCTGAACCTCTTAGTTGCTAACCACCATCATATTCCTGAGTCTTAGAGCATCTTACTTGATATTTAGTTCTATCTTATTTTGCAACTTGTTTTCAAGGCCTTGGAAAACGGGTTTCCCTTTTCTGTCATTTGACTTCTCCCAAGACAGGCCTGTGATGTCAGGGCTAGTTGTACATAGCTCCACCCTTTTAGGCACATAGCACAGTTACACTTTCTTGATCTTTTTAAAGTGAAATATGACCTTATGACTTGGTTTGGACCACAAAATATAAGAGAAGCAACATATGTGATTAACGGACAGAAGATTTGAGAACTCCCTTGTGATTTATTAATTACCCTCTTCCTCATAGGCTACAGGTGTTCAGACAGACTCTCCTGAGCCATGCTTTTGAGCCCTTAAAAGACTGCAGTGGGACACTTTATTGCTGCCCTGTGATGGTCATGTACTTAGTAAGAGATAAATTGCCATTTTCATCCCACAAACCTTTGGAGATTCTTTATTTCCACGGTTTGATCTATGACACACTGCTGATTGCTTCCTGATAAGATACAGTCAATACTTATGAAGACTTAGAAGAATTAATTACACACTGGACTGCAGAGTTCATTTTGAAAATATTCCACTGGGGGAAAAAAGAGACATTATCTCTGATAGCTAATAAACTTTTAGGGCTAACAGTGAAAAACTAAAACCAGCGAAAAAAAGATGATTTTTGTGTTGACATATACAATACGAAGGTTAATAGTTTTTCTCATCTGTGATTGACCTTTGAAGTATATGAAAATTCCACAACAGCCTGAGATTGCAAATACTTGATTTTTCAGTTGCTGGAATAGTCATTTCTAAAGTCAGTTTGGAAATGGGGAAGAGGTAAGTAAGAAAAGGGGGAGATGAAAGTTTTGTAGAACTATCAAAATGTGTGTGAGAGAAAATCAAATGCTTTTCAAAAATTATTGATATCACTGTGAGCCATCTTGAGACATGCTTACACATAGTATTTTATTGTATGATATGCATTTACTAAGAATACATGTTATACACAGGTATTTTCCAAAAAGAAGGTAAATTGGCATGTGTTTTACGAAAGTAGCTATTTTCAGAAAGACGACTAGAAGAACAAGCAGTAATGACGTGGCTAATTATGTAACCCACATGAAAGCTTCTAAGCAGCCTGTCACGTTTGCAAGTCATCTTTATTTTTCATGTCATTTTCAAATACAGAGATTTTCTGTGTGTATATGTGCTCATGTGTTCGAGGACAGCGAAGTTGCTTTAAAACAGCTTCGAACACTGGGACAGCCTTTCAGTTCTCTCTGCTTTCATTATGTGGTTCAGAAAGACTTATCTCATAAACCTGCCGACTTATTTTCTTCTAAGATGCTCTCTAAGGTAGTCCTTCTAAAGCTTCACTAAGTACATTGCCATAGAACGTTGTTACATCGCAGTTTCAGACTCTGGAGAACTAAGTTGCCGCATTTCTAGCACACTCCAATGTGCTGCCGATGATCCTGGTACTGAGCTCACTGTGAGAAGCAAGTGTCTACTCAAAGCTGCTTATGTGGCCAATAATCTGCCTCAAGGCATTACTGTCCTCACTGCTCTGAGGGACCAGGGCTCGATGAAGCCCACAGCCATGGCCAAACCTCCTCCGCGATGACCCCACGGAGAGAGTTGTGCCCCATGGTCATCTCGCAGATTGTGTGAGAAGCAGTATCCTGCACTTAGAAACATCCCGAACTTCCTGAGGAAGTCCAAAGAAGAAATTCACCAGGACAGCCGCAGCAGAGAGCTCTCTACACATCACAATAACAGCACCTACTTAACTGACAAAAAGTATGTATTCCTGCTCCACCTGCGGCCCCAAAGTGAAGGAGAAGTTATGAATTCAAGAGGATTCTAAGGACATCAAGAAGTCCCCCTGCGTGTCTGATGTTTCATACACAAGAAGTAATTATGTCTACTAACATGTTCACAGGCTCATTATGTCTACTTTATGCCTTTTGGCAGCTGTTCCAGTGACTTTTCAAAGTTGAAAAAATTGCTAGCTTTACATGTATGTATCATTTATATTATTCATTTTTTGGAAAAGCTTACTTACATTATGTGACTGTGTGTACCATTTTACCGTTTTGCAATGAGATTTAGTGTTTGAAAGTCATCAGTGCATCGTACTGGCTTGACATCTGCTTTCAATCCTTCCCCTTCTCAGGTTCCCATGCACGGTTAGAATAAAGGGGGGAGAAGGTGGGAGACAACGGGAACAGAGACACTGTTGGAGAATGCAGAGGACTGACGTGGGGTGAGAGCCGGGCAGTGTGTGAGCTCTTTCCTGGAGTGCGAATTCCTCTTTGTGAGCTTAGCATCTTGACAACAAAAGACGTGGAGGACAGCGAGGAAATTCTAGCGCGAGAAGTCATATGATGAGCTGTACCTTTTGTGAGACTTGAAAAAATGAGAAGAGAGAAAATGAGAAAATGACAGTGACAGTGGAAAGAGATAATGGAGCAAGGATAACCAAGTAGTCAAACCCAACGACACTGTTCAAGCTGCGGACTGTTACACGCTGGTAGGTCGTAAAATTAGCTTAGCGGGTCTTTCCTAGCGTCTTTCATTTTTAATTCTTTAAATTTAATTTAGTTTAATTTTTTGATCTCTCTACATAACTGAGGCTGGCCTTCGACTCACAACAATACCACCTGCCTCAACTTCCCAAAATACTGGCATTGCCACCTTGTGCCACCATACCCAGCTATGACAAGGTGCTGGGAGTCGAACCTGGAGCCTCACGCTTCCTAGACAAGTGCTCTAATCACTGAGTTATGTCCCAAGACCTCTTTCCAATTTGTTTTGTTATACTGCTCAAGTTGGGCTTTTTTTTTTCTGTTTTTCATTTAAATATTAATGAAATTGTACTTGATGTTTGATGTTTATGTTATACTTTTAACAGACTCAACAAGAACATATTTTCATTTAAAAACCATTCTTGTTTTATATGTCTGTGGTTTGTGTGTATGCACGTGTGTTTGTGTACTAAGCAATGACAGAAAATGGAATTTAGGGACAATAATTTAGAAAGGCTAAGAGCTGGCCTTTACACCAAGGCACAGAGGTTGCTGCTGCATTCATGAGAGGTGTAATGCTCATAAAACGACATTTTTGCTCCAGAATCCTTATTTCTAAAACAGGTGTAATAAAAATACTTATATTACAAAGTTTTATAAAAATTTCAAAGTTGATCACATTATTGAAATACTGCCTTGCACCTACAAAATATGAAATAAATGCAAACTGTAATTTTTAACATCAGTAAAAATACTTTAAAATGAAACAAATGCTTCACTTACTGGAGGACTTGGAGGTCTCGCTGGTAGATGAGAAGCAAGACGTTAATAAGAAGGCTACAAACGGGTTGAGCTCTCAGCACCGAGTTCTCGGCCAAATGTCTCAATCTGGACTTGAAGTTCTGGAATTGGAGGTCATTCGGGGAGAGTGTTGGCTCAGTAAAGGTTTTAATGCAGAAGGTTAGGAAGTGGTAGAGCCGGAGATCAAAACCGTGTGTGTGAGTGGAGAATGGAATCCAGGGGACTAAGTGAATAAGGAAGAGCTGGCAGTGAGGAAACAGCACGTTCCCTGTGAGTGGAAACCAAATATCTCACCTGAAATCACCTGGAGTGTGTGAAGAGAAGCAAAAGAGGGAACAGGCTAAATATGTTAGAAGGAAAAATTAAAAGTGTAATGTTCCTAAGTAAATGACAGTGACATTGACTGAACTACAGGAGAGACAAGCCTTATGAAGACAAGATTTTTTTTTCCACTAAGATATTATAAGGGGGAAAAAAGTCTTAACTTTATCAGAAATATGTCATGCGCCAACAGGTGCACTGATGGCCTTCTGTGTGGCAACATAGTGAAGAAGATTATTTATTTCAATTGACAGGAGACAGTGGTGATGCATTAGGAACACGAAAATGCTTGGAGGGAAAACTAGTTACACTGATTTTAAGATGAGGATTTGGAGCACAGCCTGGGCACCTGGAACCCTGTCTGGGCCCTTACTGTTGATTCTAAAAACAGGCAAAGCGAAGAGGAAAAAGGGGTGCAAATGAACGTAATGTTATAACTGGTCTCTCAATATCTTTTATACTCAAGAAAACAAACAGCTAGACTATAAGACATACACATATTTATTTTTATATCGAACTACTTTCTTTTGTTATCAGGGCATTCAATCTGAATAAGTACTCTGATTAGCTTCCATATCAAATGGTTATCTTTTATTGTTTTCCTTCTGGGCTAAATTCATTCTAAGTAATGTTCATCAACCATCGATAAAGCAGGTTGGAGCTAGAGTTCCATGAGTCACGAAAGCTGCCTTCACTTGATGTTAGTATGAGTAGATAACCAACTTAATTATCTCACATAGATAGAAAAGGTAAATTGGTTAAATTTATTTTGTTTTTCTTTAGATTTACTTGTATATAGAAGCTGGAAAAAATTGAACCCCAGAAGTGTGCCCCTAGGTAATATCAACTATCTCACATTATTTAACTTATTTAGTGATGACAGCGTATGGTGAGACAAATATCACTTGTACTTGATCTTATTCAGTAGGAAGTCCGAGGGGAAAAGCACTGCTGTGTGTGTCTGTGAATGCTTAGGAGGGAGACAAAAGGGTTTGGAGAGGCGGTGTTTGAATCTTACCCTTTCATCCATGTGAGACAGCGTGATGTCCTGGGAAGGAGCCCAGGGGACGGAAGGCCACTTTCCTGATGAATGTAGTAAGAACCCTAAGATGAGTTTGGGTTCTCCCACTGACACTGAGTTGTGACAAGGAAGTGTTTGCTCCAGAGCTGGTATAGGAGAAACAGTAGGTAAGTGGGGTGGTTGTGCATATGAAAGACAGAAATGATTGGAGGTAAGTAAAATTTATCATTCTTTCTCTAAGGTGCAATTTTCAATTTCCTTTATTTCAAGATTCTCTTGGGACTCTCCCACCCTGGGGCTAAAACACAGAAAGGGCTTCACCGTCTTTATTAAGAACTGGTAAATTATATCCTCATTATCAATTTTATTCATCTCTCTTGTTTTGTATAATATTGTACTCATTTTCAGACAGGAATCTCAATAAAGTATTACCTCTATGGTTAGTGGTTTTTTTCATATGAAATACCTGTGAAATTTTCATAAAGATTTCTTGACTCAAACGAAGATAAGCAATTTATAAAATGCCTTCAAAACAACTTTCTTGAAGTCATGGAGTTCTAAAAAGGCACATTTTAAATACTACAATATCAGAAATTTGGCTTATGTTTTATTATATGTGTGTGAGAATTTGTGTAGGATAAGAAAAATAGCTTTAGCAAAGTACAATTTGAACATTTTAGTCATTGTTCTTGGTTGAAAAAGGTGTGAAAGAATCCATCTATCTTAACAACGTAAGTTCTAGTTTAATACGATGCTTATATCAGAACCATGAGCTAAATTTTAAGCACTACTATAAATTCAGGCTCCAGCTAAAGTTTAATCTCTTCTGTGCTGAGAATATATATAAGAAAACATACGTTTCTTTCTCTTTTTTTTTTTCCATTTGTGTGAAGTACTTACATCTTGGCAGTGGTGAGTACAGGTGGGTGGAGATGAGAGGGAAAGGGGCCAGCCATTAAGGACTTAAGGACCCCAGCCTGTGTATGTTGCGCCCTCTGCTGGTCCCATAGGAGAAATCAAGACATATCTACGGATAAAACAATCATTTTAAAAATAAGCATTTAAAGGTACACTGGATGTAAGATTTATTTCTTTCTAGGTCCAAATGAAAACACTCAAGGGATTAAGATTCTTTTATTTGTGATATGTAATTCCATTGATAATATGATTTTAGCAATAACTACCATATAGAAAAACCCAGCACAGCAGAAGCTTTTTATATGGAAATACAACCTTTAAAGCAGATAAAAATAGGTGTTAATTATTTGAATTAATAAAAATATAATCATTATTTTCTTTACAATAGCCACATTTCATAGAAACATTTAATTTATTTATATTAAGTACTTACACAAAGTTAACTTGAACACAGCTTAGAAATCCTTCTATTGGCAACAAGTCTAGGTATTTATATGAATTCTGATAATTTGTTTCTTCCACACACTCCAAGCAAAGGCCCGGACAAGCAATTTGAGAAATTGAGTCAGGGTTAAACAGGAGCTTGAGATAATATTACTGCATTTTAGTTTCTTATCAGGGGCAAAGCCTTGCTCTCTTTTTATTACGGGGATGCATCATGTACAATTCAGAGGCTTCTCATCAGAAACCACAAAGGAGAATCCAGTTGGGCCCTGACCCCATAGAGCAAAGCATCAGCTTGAAGTTTCTTCGGAGTACTTACCAAAGTTTGTGACTATCATGACGAATTAGTCACACATAGTGGCCTAAAGTGACAGATCTTAGTGAGCCCTCCCTCTAGGATCCATGCCTGACTATTATTTCAACTGTTTCAGAGGCTTCCGGTCACACATTGGCAGGGGGAACTCTGGGGCAATGCAGAGTAAAATTATTCCAGAAAACAGTGCACTAGACTCCATTCTGACCACAAGTCCCTAGGCATGGCTGACGGTGACGTGAGTGAGATCCACGCCAGGAGAAACAAGGCCAACGGCCGGAAGACGCCTTAGCACTAGTTTCCACCAATCACGGCGGAAGTCAGCCACTTACTCAGTTGCCATTTACCCTTGTCTGTAGTGCAGGAAACAAAAGCAGATAGTGTTGGCTTTTTTGTTTTTTTTTAAGGAAGGAATGAATGGGAAGAACCTGTGGTTTCAATCTTTCTAAAACTCGGGGTAGGACAAGAAGATATCTGTTGTAAGAAGAGTTTTGGGTTAATAAAATGCAATTTTTTGTAGACCAACAAGACTGTAAATCTGTATATTCAACCAACTTTACTTGTGTGTAAAAATGTTTTGAAAGGAAGACTTGGAGATGTATGAAATTTGTAGAGTGATGTGAATCAACATAATCCCTTTGAAAGAAATTTCATGAACGCAGTTTATGCATGGATATGTTTGTCTAAATTTAGCACCTAACACATGAGTTATCAGAATTCAGATAATGGATATGAACGTTTTCACTGGATGCTAACAAGGCCTTTAACAGAGTTTTGAGAAGAAAAGAGAAACTGGAATTGAGAGATTGGGGTGGGGATGGCGCTTAAAGGAAATGCCTTGTGGAGAACTGTGGAGGTGAAAGTTCACTGGAGATCAAGGAGATTAGAATTCTTCCCAGACACAGCTTCAGTTCTGCAGAGGCTTGAGAAATTGTCCAGAAAATACATGTACAAATTAGAATACTAGCATTATTACATTAAGCAATGTTAACTCAGTAATTTTGATTATTTGGAAAAATGTAAATATTGGTAAAAGAAAATAAAACCATTCCAGAAACTGGAGACACTATCACCTAGGAAAACAAAAAAAATGACAGACATTCCAGTGCCTTTAGTAACTTCTGGGTCTAAGGAACAACTGTGTCAGAGATAGAAGAAACTGATTATTACTACTAAGAACTGAATAGTAGCTATTGACATGTTCAACATATGTGTAGAACAGTTTACATTTAATGACATTTCAACTTTTGGGGGAGTTTTTTGGTTTTTGTTGTTGTTGTTATCACCTAATAGATAAACTCATGGAAAAAACCCCGGCATATTGTCAGAAAATATGCAACCTTTGTTTTTTATTAAAAAGAAGCAGATGGGGAAGTGTGGATAGGAGGGGACATATTGGAAGGAACTCGCAGAAAGCCAGGTCATACGTTCTTCGTGTTGCACACAGTGATTATTTAAACATTAGGGACTTGAGCAGCTATGGGTTTATTTCTGATTTTGATTATGATATCGTGCAAAAAATATTGAAGCAAGGAGAGATAGCAAGGCAAAAGTACAGGTAGAGAAGGGCAAAGGCTACAGGTGACAGGGAAGAAATGAAAATAAGGTCCCAAAGACATTGGGGAGGAAGAACCTACAGCAATTCTTGTCTGACTCAAAATAGGAACTCTGAAAGATGAACCTTTATGCGACACCTGAACTCTTTTTTTACCTTGAGATTAAAGCGTCTTTGCAGAATGCATTTACGTCTCTATCTTCAAATGTTGCAGTGAAAATAATTAACCTATTTTTTCTCATGACATAGATGAATGCTGGGCATTTTAATTTTTGTATTTCTCATTACCAGATAAGCTCAGATCATATTGTTGTTCTCACCGATGTTCATGAAAGATATCAATCCTAAATTAAATTAAATAAGATTTTTAATGCTGCCTTTTATCATCCTCCATTCTATTAACACCACTAGTGTATTTTTCTTTCAGTTGTAAGGGTTGCATTTATCAATATTTTAATATAAATATATCAAGTAGGGGCCCCCAGTCAAAATGACTAAGAATAATTAGTAGATGTTAAAAGGACAATAAAGATTTTTTGAAAAATCTCTGCAATGGGTGCACGGTGTATTCTGTTTTCTAAGATTTTTTTGAGCGGGTAGATTTTTGAGATGGGTTTTACCATGCTGCCCAGGGTAGGCTTGAGGTTGTTTTATCTTGTTTTTCCCTCTGGCCTCTACCTCCGGCACGTGCTGGAATTACAGAACCATCATACCTGATTATGATATGTTCTTCATCCATGGCTCCTTTGATATTTTGTTTTTTAGGGTTAGACCTTGTTTACTTAATTAGGCTTAAAGGTCTAGTATTTCTCATTGTTTTGGTCTGTGTGTGTGTGTGTGTGTGTGTTTACCACATTTACATTTTATTCACACTTGTATTCACATTATGGAGCATCCTGAAAAGAACACTCTTGCTTCAATTTTTAGAAAACCTTTCAAAACAGTTATATTTTTAATTGGGATCAAAATATTTTGTCTAGAGGGAATTTCTTTTTTGTCAGGCAAATGTTACATTTCAATGATTGCCTAGGGACGCAGTTGTCAAATGATCTAGACCTCTGATGCAATGCACGTTGATGATCTTTCCCTCAACAAAAAGTAGCTGGACTTTGATACCTGCTTCTGTACACTGAAATATAGAGGAAGATCTTGTTTTCCAACATCCCTATTTTCAAATAATTTTACATATTGTTTCATATCTCACCAACACTTTTCAAGTCATAATTTCTTGCAAGCCTGAGTCTGAAAACACATACTATACTTTTCAAACTCTCTTACATTAAAATCCATTGCTCCATCTTTCACTGGGAGCAGATGTTGTTTATGCGTGGAGGATTCAGTCACTCTATATTGTGAAATATTGGTTCACTGAGTTATGAAGGTCTTCCAGCTATGGACACAGTTTACAGCTCGGTATGATCATATGCTATCTAGCTCTGGAAAACTCCACTGCAGATTTGTGCAAAAGAAAATGAAAACAGCAAATAATGGCATGCCCGGGATGGGTGGATTTACGAAAGGGTCTGCGGTTCCCACGAGGCTTGTGGGCCACAGCTTGAGAATTAATGTGCTAGAAAAACTGGCTTTTTTTAAAAGTGTGCAACTTTGGAACATTGGCCTTTCTTCACACACACTCACACACACTCACTACTACTAGTAAAATGGAAATACAATATATGAGCAGCTTTGGGGAGCCTGTTAGACGACCTCACTGCAAGTTGAGCAGATGAGCCCGCCCTTTGTGCTCTCCTGTTCGTGATCACAGGCCCCGCAGCTCTTGTGTGAGTGACAGACCACATCATACAGACAGCACATCCGTATTTCATCACAGGTTTTAATAATACATGACAGATCTAATGTGTAATAAGATATTTTTTGAACAACGTAGGAAATGTTGGGAATTCCATATGATATATGTGGAGAATAAAGTTGAAAAGATGAGGACAAAATCCTTGAGCTTCTTAAGTGTTTTTGCTTTATATGTAATTAATTCTGATGGGGGGGGCATGGATAGAGTTAAATTCAACTTCACAACTCATTTTCCTTGGAAAATAAACATATTAAAACGGCATGATAAGTTGCCATTGTTTAATATCTTATTTGATTCTTGGTCAAACATGTAAAATTTGCCACGTATCAGTTGGCATGTAATGTGAAATAATTTAACTATTCCAGGAAACCAGTTAGAAAATGTTGAAAGCATATGTTCACTTTCTTTTATAACTATTTGTATAGGAACTGAATTCATTCAATGATTTTTCTCTCTGAAGGAACATAAAAGATATGAGATGTATGCTAGTAATTTGGTTCAGTATTCTGAAAACTATAGATTCATAGATTCATTACTAAAGAAGTAAAGTTATAAAACTGGAGAAAATATTACTGCTTATTCTTTATTAAAATTAGTTGTGCAAGCCTTTATTTCTTACACAGCCCTTTGGAAAACATCCTATTTCAAGCAACACAGACTTTCATAAAAGAAGTTTAAAAGTTATTTAATCCTGTGGTTTCCTATTTTTATACTACACCAAAATTTTAAATGCAATTTAAAAGAAAAAGAGATTTTATGGTCACCTCTTTACCAAGAAGAGCATTTAAAACTAACAAGTCAAAAAGAACAAGCAAGAAAAAAGCATTACTGCTTACCATGACTATCTTTTGTGTTGGAAAGTACTTTTTAACATTCAAAATCTAAATTGTGGTATTGAATTCACTGAAAATTTAATATATTACTGCTATCTTATTTAGGGTTCTACAAAACATATTTGGGGTTATAACAGAATAAATTTCATCCCTTCAGAATTTGTATGTAGAACCCCCAACTCTAGTGTGACTGTGTCTGGGGAAATATTTTTTAGGAAATAGAAGTTAAATGAGATGATTGAACAAAACCCAGCATAGCATTGCTGTGGAAACCTAACCATACTCAATAAAATTCACTCAAAATCATAAAATCAATAGAATAGCTATTAAACAAGTATAAAACATTATAGAATTGATTTGACTTATTTCTGCTGAATCATTTTAATGGAAAAATTTATCGTGACCTTGCTGTATTCACATAAAGCAGCTTAGATCTATTGGTGGGGTCTGAAGAAATTTTTCTTGTATTTTGCAATAAGGATCTTATATCAAAGAAGGACAATTTCAATGAGTAAAATAAGGCAATGATATTCATAGAAAAGTCATATTAAGCAAACAACTTCTAAAAAATAAAATCAAAACTTGGCATTCATCCGTATGTATATGAAAAAGATGGAAAAGTTTGCATTTGGATTTGCCAATACCCAAAGGTAAATATTTCAGTACATTTTTATGAATGAAATTCAGAAGTATTGAGCTATACAGTTAAAAAAAGGTTGATGAAGAGGTCACTTTTTTTTCTGAGCACCTCCAGCCTGCCTCATTGTCAAAGTATCAAAAATAGTTTAAAAAATCAGTGAAGTGGCTAAAAGAATAAAAAATTGTATAGTCTACTATACTGCCTTCCATGTGAAGAAACTAAAATCAAGTGTTTTCTATTCTTAGTGCTAAAAATGCTACAGTGTGTTTATTGTCTATCCTTTTCCCCCATTATTCTTTTTTACAAAGAGCCTTTTTATATTTACATGGTGTCGGTAAATAGTTTGGGCTAAAACACAGACCCTGTTGTAGCTTGTGTAGGGTTGTCATACACCTGTGACACACTGTTTTTGTCTTTCTCTGACCTTAAACTACCCTGTTATTCCAGTGGTATTTACCAATATTGATGCAGTTAATTCTTTTAAAAATTCTTGCTAAGTTTTTGCCTCTTGGATGATATGCTACCCTTGAAGAATAGTACACTTCTACAAATGTAGACAGTTAGGCCAAACTGTCTTGGAGTGGCGCAACGATTTTTGTATCTATTTGATGAAGTTGTTTAGGTCTACCAAAGACTTTTTCGTCCTTGTTTCTGCTCGCATACATTTCTGGACTTTAGATTCTCTTTATTTTTGCATTTCCCCATAAGCCACCTTTTCTGAAAGCTTGGAGATATCTTTCTCTGGCTCTATTAACCACAATTTTACTTCTACTTCGGTGAGATTGACTTTTTTAGCTTCCAAATATAAATAAGAAAAGGTATCATTTGTCTTTTTCTGTTTGAGTCATTTCACGTAACATCATGATCTCCAGGTTCCTCTATGTTGCAGCCAATCACAGGACTTTCTTCTGTCTCTTGACTTAGTAATGTTCCACTGGGTATATATGCCACGTTTTCCCTATCCACTCACCCAATCGTTTAGCTTGACTCCATACTTCGGCTATTGTTCACAATGCAGGTGTCCCCATCTACTATGTCTCATACTGTTTTCTTATTTCCTTTTTCTCAAGGGAGAAATTTATTGAATCAATAGATTATTTAACCAAGAATTTCAGGCTGGGTTTCTAGAGAAACTGGCCAAGATTGTGTGAATTGTTTCCAGGAAACAGTCTTTAAAACTTGACTTTCGAGTCAGTTGGCTCACTACCCAGGTGGCCATGAGAGTCCAAGCACTAACAGTCCAAGTGCCACTGGTTTGTGGGTTGTTTGGGCTGTGTGACGGCTCAGCCTACATCTATAGCGAACTTAGGTAAGATTTACTGGAAGGGTGTAGAGTGATTGCTCAATGTCTGCAGGTTTGAGAAGTATGGCAAATAATAATGTAAGAGCTACTAGAGTCAAGCAACTGTTATTAGACACCACTGGCATGTCAAAGAAAATAATGAGTTATAATATATCGATTATGAAAGTTAAAGTTTTGCTTAGCAGCATTTTTAAAAAGTCGTCATCTCTTGGAGCGTGTAGAAATTGAGATCTGGAAAGGTGACACAGTGCTTGGATATAAAAGTGTTATAATATTCTACTTTAGACAAGTTTCCTAGGCCAATCTCTGCACTCAAAGAGGGAAAAAACATGCTTCGGATAATTGGAGGTGAACAACATTTGTCTCAGGTGCACTATAAAACCTTGAAATCATTTGATTCTCTGATCCTTCAGGGTCTACAGAAGTAGTTCATTCTCCTTGTAAGAAAAGATGTCCCTTCATTAAACTCTGTTCAGAGACTTTCAATGAAGCAAATGTCTTACAAGACAATACTCCTTTTGTAGCACTTACGTGCATATACTCCAAGGACAAGTAGAACTATGGCATAGCTAGGGTTAAGTCTCAGCACAATCTTGGTAGCAAAGTGCAGAGTCTGACCAGGAAGGAGAGGAATTAAACCCTAAAAACTGCAGTCTTCCTACCGTATACTGGCAAGAAACTCAACGGCCAGTGCATTCTTTGTAGTTGTAATTTTGGAAGTATGAAATGATGGATAATTAAGTAAACAAATTCCAGAACATTGAGAGAACACTAATAGTCTGCATTTCTTTCAAGTGCAGATATTTTGACAGCTACCAATTATGACTGAAATAAATCAAAAGTTCCAACTGAACTTTAAGTTTTTATCAGATAAATGAGTACTTCTACATAACCTATTTTATAACTTTTATAATTTATTATATTTGATCAATACCCATGAAATTACAATTTTTATGAGACATTGAATTACATTTTCATTTATTTCTAGGCATATTTTCAAGTCTATTATTATTTTAATTTTTTAAATTATTTTGATCATATCAAATTTACAGATATGTGAGTTTATAGTTTATAATTGCTCAGGGGCCCTGAAATCCAGAACCAGTTAAGGTATCTCTTTTCCAGGTTCAGGGTCTTATATATTCCAAAACTTGTCGATAGTGATGATATAATTAGATTTCACAAATTACTTACCTGCCAGGGAAATTTTAATATATTTAATTCAATTCAGAAAATATTTCTGTTGAATACTAAGCACATTGTCTCCATATATATTTCTATAATGTAGTGACAGCTCATGATGATTTATGAACAAAAAACATTAAATATTGATTTAAAAGAAAGTACAGGTAAAAGAAAGAATGAGTGAATAATATGCTAATGCATACATTGACATCTAGAGACTGAGCAAAAGCCCTAGCATATACCTCATATTCTGTGCATGTACACTTGAAGATGTGCCTTGTAAAGCATATGTACTTCTGAGAATCTCTCCAATCACTACTTGATACCAGCAGATTTCCAGTTATGGTCCTTAGGCCCTAGGACTTCCTCAGCGAAACACAAATGGGCGTATTGGTTGCAGGAGACCAAGCTCCAGGTTCCTCACTCTCTACTTCATAAAACAGCTGCCCTTTTACCCTCGGTATAATTAGACTTCTAAATATGACTATATTTGAAGAAATGAAGGATTACATTTTGAAACTATTCCTTAGTGGATGACCGAGGAGATGCCTAGGAATCTTTGTCTTGGCTGATTTCATCTGCCAAAAGGGGTCTTTAGCTTAGAGGGGCAAGTGATCCACTTCATTATGACAGGTTAATACCAAAACGTTACAGGGAGGAAAAATGTCAATGCTTAAATGAATTATTCACTGAAAATAAGTTATTCAGCTCCCATTTTTAATTTCAACTTTTAAGTAATTAAATCAAATGCAATCACAGTCAATATCTGCTCTCTTTTGCCCTTAGGGTGTTCCATCTTTGCCTGCATGCTACTTACTCTGCTACACTTCTGTCTTTTGGTTTCAACTAAAAATGATTTTCTCAGTCTCCTTAGTTTCTTATAAAAATTTTGACAGGGCTGGAGGAATGGCTAAGCAGTTAAAGCACTTGCCTAGCGAGTGCTAAGTCAAGCTTTAAGTATCCACGTGTGGTGGCACATGCCTGCAACCCCAGCACTCAGGAATCCGAGACAGGCCAGCCTGGGCTCCATTCTGAGTTCAGGACCAGCCCGGGCTACAGAGTGAGATCCGGTCTCAAATAAAAATTAATATATTAGTTTGTCAATGTGAACTCATGGTTTTCCACCTAATTATGTGGCTCACAAGGCATTACTAGCGTTACTGTCAGTATTTTGGTGCTCAAGTTGTTCTGTTTCCAGTGGAAGAGCCACGAAGCTAGCTTCTGTGAATTCTCAATACACATCCATTATTTACTTTCTAGAAAAAAATGGCATGAAGGCTTATAATTCATTCTCCTTGACCATGCCCTGAACCTAATAGTTTCTTTAACTAGAGAATAATAGTTATAAACTAAGACCTAGGTGGCAGGCACATTCTTTTCTTTTGGGCTATATATATCTTCTGTAGACTCTGTTGGTGGATAGAACTAAAACGTACATTTTATGAGCATATATTGATGCCTACAGCATATATATTGTGTACATACATGTGTGCATATATATGAGTCACAAATGTATACTTATATATAACAATACTTGATTATATGCAAATATGCACGTATATATGTGCAATTATTTTCTTGCTATAATTCCTTATTCTTAAGTTTTCTCTGTCTCACTCTGTTTTTGTCTCTCTGTTTCTCAGAGAATGGCAGCATTCCAAGATAACCACTGACTAGGCGAGCCCTCATTAGAAAAGTTTGAATATTTCAGTCACATGCAACACAGTGAGTGAAACCAAAATGCAGCAAGCAAAATTTTAGCACTCAGACATCACAGAGGTTAGGGATTCTGACAAGAGGCTAACAGAAGTCGAGCAGCAGCCAGAATCCCAAGAGTTTTAGGGCGTATGGAGCGAATTGAACAACTCTGAGGTTGTTAAGGTCCTTAGGCAATGTCTTTCCAGCTTTCCTTCAAAGGTGGTGGGCGGCCTTGCATGAGCAAGGTTCCGTTTAGCTGTGGCCGAACTGTGGGATATGTGGGACCATGAGCCAGTGAGAGGAGAATCGTGTGGGGTATGTCACCAGTGATAACATGGTGTGTGTGTGTGTGGGGGGGGGATGATTGGATGAGATGAGAACCATGTGATTTATATCACCAGTGACCGCATTGGAGGGGATTGCATAAGAAGGGAATCATGTGGGTTGTATCACCAACAATCTCACTGGAGGGAGATTGGAAATTGGATTTTGGAATGATGTTTGGGTTTCAAATATCCTATGGTAAGCCTAAAAGTTAATGTTGAGGTAGCAAAGATATAATTTTATGAAAATATGCTCACATGTATTTCACTCACGCACACATCAGTTTCTGAATCTAGGCCCGTGGGTCCCAAGCCACACATGTCACATGGACATCTTCAGTTGCAGTCCGTAACTGTGGGACTCGCTCTCCTCTTCCGTTCTGTCACCACCACTCCCTCCTCTGGCAACGCCCACCTGGTCTCCGTGAACTTTCACATGGTTCGTTTGCTCGGTAGCCCTGTTTCTAACTAATTTCCCCTATCTGCTGGCACCGACCCTGTTCACAGGGCTCCGGCTCTGAACTCTCATAGGGCATTGTCATCATTCCTCTAGGACCCTGACACTTAATGACTTTGCACAAAACCTTCCCAGGTCAGAGTCTAAAACTCTGAGCCGGAGACCATTTCGTGGAGAAAAGGTTCTACCTTGGCTCAGACGCGAACTCCCCACTCCACGAATTCCCCTTTTGTGTTCCCGCTTCTCCTTAGGCTTTGCTTCCCCGCTCTGCATGCGTCACTCCCTGGACATGGCTGACTTCTCCATCGCCTGGGCTTCCAGAACCCCACACCCCGCCATGCGCGCACCTACAAGTCTCCCTCGTTCTGCCCATCCTAGGAGGGTTACGAGCGTAAGTCCTAAGTCATGGAGGGAAAAAGAAAAGGAGAAAAACAGTAAGAAGGGTTTTCCCTAACTCAAGTTAGCAAATTTTTTCCTATTTTTTTTCTGCCCATAATGTCGCTTCTAATTTACTTTGGAACATCTTATCCCAGAGAAACTTTTGTTTTCCTAAATAATGATCTCAATCCTATTTCTCTACAACGTGTTCTTTTATGGAAGACACAGCCCAGATGTGATTTGACACACTTGGTACTTACAAAGGCTAACTCACTTTCTTTCAGACCAGGACCGTGAATTACTGGCTTGGCACGATGCGCTGTGATCTGCAAAGTCCTGCTTAGAAGTGGAACCCTATGGGGACTGATAATATGGACCATTATTTCATTCTTTTTATCCTCAGGATATTTTTCTATTATTCTGCACCAATAATTTACAAATGGAAAATCTAGCCAAAGAACCAGGGTACATAATTTTAATGAAAAGAGACTTTCATTTCCATTAAAGTGGGCTATTACTTGGCATGACCTACTCACATCCTTTTTAGAAGCAAAATGCTCAAATTCATTTGAAAACTAAATAAAAATGTAAATTTAACACAGTAATTTTCTGAGAAAGACAATATTCTTCATGATGCTTTTTTTATTAACTGGGTTTTTTTTTTTTTTTACCACATAACTACAAAGAAAAAATACACACATAAAACCACTGTTTCATACTATGTATTTTGTTGGTGTTTAAAAAAAAAAGTGGGATTCTGATATTTGTATATGTTCTAATCAGTCTAATATTTATTCATGTCAGAAATAACAAGAATACCATGTTAGGTAGTTTCCTGTTGTCTCATATTACCACTCTTTTGATTAAAAACATCTCTAATGAGATATATTCAGAAATACAGGATGTTTGCATAGATATGCTTCTTTAAACAGGAATGATACAATTACCTAACTGCATATTATCATTTTAATGACAAGATTACCTTTGCTGGATGACTTTGTGAACAGTGAACATTTTTTTTTTTCTACTTTTAGTCAAAAATAGCCCTGTGACTGGCTGGGATCCAGTGGCTGAAACAAACCAAAGATTTCAAACTATCTTAATTACATCTGGTGGGGAAATAACAAGGTTTGCTATACAAGACACAGGCATCCTGTAAGAAAGATCGGGGTGGAAAGGAGATGGGACTTTGGAAGACATCCTCTGCATCCAGTACAGCTCTACTTTACGTCTTTCTTCTCCTCAAGCAACTCTATAAGACAATTGTTGTTTACCTCAAATGATGGCAAATTAAAAGAAATGTTAAATGATTTATATTATCATATTTTGTGATAGTTGCTTTATTATTGTATATTACAATGAAGGACACTGTTAAAGGTATTCAGAGAAAACAAACGCTAGCTACTATGTCATCAGGTCACACAAGGAGCCCTGTGTAAGGGTCAACCAGCATCGTGCAGTCTGTTCGTGTAGTTTTTGTAGCCTCAACCTGAAATTCTCTAATTTCTTTTGTTATCTTTTAAAAAATGTCTGAATGATGGTCTGATTCCCAACTCAGGTTGAAGTCTAAAATCTATTCATTTGGGGTCTCAGAAACAATTTTATTTTACAGTTTTAATAGATGTACAAGTTTCTCGTCATACAAGCACATCAGGGGAAGCTCAGAGTAAAATATTGATGTTATGATGTTGACCCAGTGAATTTTTTGAAATATGACTGCAAAGAAGAGGGCCAAGTAAGAGTGCTTACTCAGTTTGTGTTACTGTGATCCTCGTAGTGGTTATGATTTGATTAACAGGCAAGCCATGTCACACATTCGTGGCTGGTTTGAGGTTTGTGTGTGTGTGTGTGTGTCTGTGTGTATGTACGTGTGTGCTTTCTACTGAAGGAAGTCTTGTCTTTCAATACAATGCTAAGTTGTATTGAAATATTGGCTGCTTAAACATGTAAGGGTAGGAATAGTGAAGAAAGAAGCCTCCAAGCACTAACAGATTTTAAAAGTGATAATTTTGCAAATACTACATGTGCATATGTTTTTTTCTTCTATTTATGTTAAGTATGGAAGAGAGATGAATGTGTTAAATTTCTAAGTTTTTCTATTTTCAGTGATAGTGGAGATTGAGTTTGGGACTTCATACTAAGCTATCGCCAGGTGCTTTTGTTTATTTATTTTTTATTCTGATACAGGGTCTTGTTAAGTTGTCATGTGTATTTCCTGCACTGAGTTCACACTCCCATCATCCTGACTCCACCTCCCAAAGTTCTAGGAGTACAGGTGTTTTACACCACAGCTGACAGCTTTTCATTTTTTAAAAGGATACATTAGAGTGAACTGCAAGTTTTCCTTTGTATCTATTCTCTCTCTCTCTCTCTCTTTTTAAATGGATCTTTGGTTTTTAAGCTGAGCACACAGATGTCCAGCAAGAAAATTCCTTTTATGTCATTAAAGATGAAGGTAAGAAGCTTAAAGGGGATGTGTGACTAAGTTTGGCCTCAGCCTATAAAAATACTTATGCCTATAGTTTTTGGATCATTTTTAACCTAAAGGCAAGCTAGTTCCTCAGGGCTGCCTCTCTTTCACCAAGATGGAACAGAGATGAATAGGGACCCACATTCTATGATTAAATTAAAAAAGCACACAATGTGCAAGGCTCAGGGAAAGAGAGAAGGAACTTTTATCATTTGTGTAGTAGAGCTACTCTCCTAGCTGGAACATGTGACGTGTTGTGGAAGAAATGAATATATCTCCTGGGGATTGAATCCAGGGCCATGAAACTAAGCTACATCCTTAGTTCATTTTTATTTTTGATTTTTAGACATTGTCTCACTAAGTTCATAAGCTGCTGAGGCTGGACTTGAGCTTGTGATCTTCCTGCTTAGGCCTCCCGGAATGCTGGGATGATAGGCCTGTGCCATCAGGCTTGGCTAGGGATTTCAAACAACTTTTGTCCTCCTTGAGTTTCAGTGTTTCTATTTTAACATCCATTTGTCCCAGCAGTACCTCTACTGGGGATCTTTCAAAAAGAGTTAAAAACACCATACCACAGAGATACACACATACCCATGTGTTACAGCAGCACAATACTAGCTAAAACCTGGGAGATGGCAAAATATTCATTCATAAACTCATGGATAAAGAAAATGTGGTATATAGACAGATTTGAATTATTTGTAGATAAATAGATACAACTTGAGACCATTATTATGCTTAGCGAAGTGAATCAGACTTAGAAGACTAAATATCACCTGGTCTCTCTGATATGAGAAATGAAGAATATAGAGAAGTAAGAGTGAAATGAGTGAGATGTTGGGAGTCAGGAGGGCAGGAGGGGTGAGTTGCGGGAGGGGAGAGGAGTGTGAAGTTGATAAGGGGTGCACGTGCACAGAATTCCCAAGTTCAATGTCACCATTGTGTATCACAAATACATAGTCATAAAGAGGAGTGCATAGTGGGACAGAGAACTTAAAAAAAAAAAAACCTATGGATAGAAATGCCAAGGCTTTAAGCAATGGTCTTGAAGACCCCAGAATCTCTCACTTCTGCAGTATTCTACTGGTCAGCAAGGCACTCAAAAGTAGTTGGGATTCAAGATTAAAGGGATCACATGTGACCTCTTAACGAAGTGAATGGCAGAAAAATTGTAGCTATTTTAAACTATTAATACTACATAAGCAGCATGACATGCTTTCTCCTGAGATTCATTTTAAAATTAATATCTTACAATTATTTTTCTGTGTTTAATCCATTTTGTGCACAGCCATTTAATAACATTTAATAATTGATAATGAAAAGAACAGTGGTTCCTATTCTTCATAAACTAAATAATATTAGCAGTTTTTTTCAATAGTTTTCTATTGGCAAAAAGTAAAATATGAAAACATAAAATAATATGAATAAAGTGCAAACAGCCATTGTCAGAGCCACACTATCAGTTGCCTGTTAAGAACTGTGTGTAAGACAAGAGAACAAATTCTTTGTCCAAATTATCTGTTTTCTTTCTCTTAACACCCAGTGATAAATATTCTGTTATGTTCATACAATGACATAACTGTGCAACGGTGTTGTTTTAATTGTGAGAAAATGAAAAATTTAGATTAAAATTTTAAAGGCACAAAGATTTTAAAAAGGGGGTTGTTCACAAGTTAAGATTCTCTGGCTAAGCCACAGGGCTGGTCTGAGATTCCCACAATTCTGTTGGTCTCAGATACTGTCCTGACTAGTAGCAACGTAGAGAAGAGAGTTTCTGCTAGGTGATTATTCAATGCATATTGAGGTTTCAGATCAAGAAGCAGGTACTTTCTTGCCATTTCTCTAATGAATAATAGACAAACTGATCTTTTCAATGTTTTCAACTTTTTAGTATCTTTTCAGAGAACTCTGAGAATACTTATAAAGAAAATTTCAACCATCCAGTGTGTCACATTTTAAAGACACTGACTTACATCTTGAACTGTTTATATCTTTGAATACTTTTAAAATAAACTTATATTACTATTTCATAATCATTGTCATTGTTTACCACATCATAAACATGCTCTAACATTATTATAAACATTTCAAAGCCTTTCTAAGATCATTTAAAATATACAAAATTAGATCAGTAAATTAAATCCCAACAAACCCATAATGCCAGGTCAAGGTGATCTTTCGTCTATTACAATTCCCCTCTTCCCTGTACCCAATTATCATATCACTTTATCTAAACATTTATAATATTTGAATGCTATTTAATCTTACGACAAACCGTATTTTCCCTTTATAAATGCTAGCTATACTTTTCACCATGCTTCTGCCTAGATCATCCACACTGTGCTGTCACTGCACTTAGAGGAAAGCCACTCAGCTCTCACGTGAACCATTGAAGTACAACACTTCCTCTGATTCACTTTCAGGCAGTCAAGTCCTCATCAAGATGGATATATGCATGGCACATATCTAGTTCTTCCAATGAATGGGCTTATTAGCTTTTGAAACCATACAATCCATAATCAGCACCACAGAAGACACATGGTAACTTACAAAGACATAAAGAGAGTCCCATTGCAAGCCTAAGAAATGCAGCCTTCATCTTAAATATTAGCTCCTCAGTGCTGTGCAATTCTTCTCGTTATAAACTCAATTTTTGACTCAGTTATAGACTCAGTTTTAATACTCCCATTGGCCCTCATCTTCACCTAGGAGGGTATGTGTAAGGCTAACTTGTATGCTTTTCTATGAAAAAAAAAAAACCCTAGTAAAAATGCCTGTCCTCCAAATGCTGCCCCAGAGGGCTCCCTGAAATTCTTTCAAATAATATTTTGGGAAACAAAAATATCAGCAAAAATAAATCAAACAAATCTTTTATAAGAACTAGAGCTTCTCTATGAGATAAACAAATGTCTTAGAATCAATTACAGTGACAGCTTGTTCTGCAACCAGAGGTTAAAATGTCAACAATTCCATTCTAAAAATCCATTTCTGCGAACCTTATAACCTTGAGAATTCAGTTCCATTGAGTCCTACTTTGACTTTAAGTAAACAGTGATCTAGGGGCTGGAGGAATGGCACAGTGGGTGGTTAAAGTGCTGGCAAGTTCAAGGCCCTGAGTTCAATTCTCCAGCACTAGAAAAATGGAACCTGGCGATGATGTAATCACCTGTAATCAGGACTCTGGAGGTTGAGGTAGGAAGACTGCTAAGAAAACAGTGATCTTCAAAAGAACCTGCCAGTTGATTCGATCTAACAACGAAGATTTTACTGTGCATATTGGCTTTTACTGATTACCATATTAATTATTTTCTTCCATAAATTTATGTATTTATTTAGTAACTGAGACACAAACTAGAAACTATTCTAGCATTGATACTTTATTGGCACTTATTTCTTATTTACTTTCTGCAGTTCATTAAGGCCTCATTTGTGTTTCCTTCATTTGCCAACATTATTTGCTTAGTATAATTATTTTAATAAAAATATTTATTTCCAACTTATTACTATGTGCCAGCCAATTTTCATACCTTATGTCCAATCTCCCCTCAAGGTACAAGGTAGATATCATCAAGGCCTTGTAACAAAGGGTACAACTTTTCAACTTGACAAGATACGTAGGTGCACAAAATGCTCGACTTCATTGTAAACCTTAAATTTTGCACTTATACATATCAATAAAATGGGGAAAAATAAAAATAAAAAAGAAGTTTATGAACTTGCCTATGGTCATCCAAGGGAATGTACTTCTGTCTGAGTATACAACATATGTTTTTTTTTTAATTTTGGAATATGTAATACAAAGTATTTGCTCTAATGGTGTTTATATTCTCATATCATTTTTATTATTGAAAAATCAAAATTTTACTTTTAGTTACATAAGTGAGCTATTTGAATGGAAACTTTACAGTATGCTAAACCATATCCTCATTTACAGATATAAAATTGAATACATAAGGTTTAAAAAGGTATTTAGCATATCACAGTCCAAAAAAGAACTTTGCTTATTCTGCAATGTATTTTTGATAATACGAGGTTGTCATTACCAAAGATTCATACGTGAAGTTTTGGCAGCAGATTTGGATTGCTAGCCATTTACTTACATGGTTATACCTATTGGAAAGTGAAGTAACTTCATTATTTTTTCAAAGTCCTACACAAAATTCTCAAAAACAATATTGTCTGCTTACAAATTCAAGCTGAAAACATATTTCACTGGGCTCACATCTGAGCTAAACGTTCCTCTGCTGCTTCGGAAGGGAAGAATGGAGAGAAGTTAGTACACCAGCCATTCTAGGTCATGACTCGCGATCCCTAAACTCTTGTTGAAAACAAATAGCATAAATCATTGTTAATGCAGCTGAGTTCCTGCAGAAGATTGTCTACTCTCAGTATATTGAAATGAAATATTCATAGATCTGAAAATACATCAATAAAAATGGCAAGGTACAAAAGCAAAACACCTTCTAAAATTTCAGTGCTACAGAATTCTAGAAGTTTCTAATACCTAAAATTAAACCATTTGCCAATGAATGGATTAAAATCTGTCTTTC
Source organism: Ctenodactylus gundi (assembly GCA_004027205.1). Taxonomy (NCBI): domain Eukaryota; kingdom Metazoa; phylum Chordata; class Mammalia; order Rodentia; family Ctenodactylidae; genus Ctenodactylus; species Ctenodactylus gundi. The sequence continues at coordinate 751,699 of PVKB01000356.1, read as the reverse complement.
TGGCAGAGTAGTACTCCATTGTGTACACATCCCACACTTTCTTCTTCGTTTACTGTCTTATTGACAGAGTCTTTGGCATCTTTCCTGATTTAGTTATTATTAGTTGTGCCACTATAAACATGGATATGCGTGTATCTCTGCTGTTCTGTGGTGCTTTTCATTTTCTGGGAAAGATTCCCAAAAGAGGTATCTTTAGATCAAATGGACTTTCAGTTTTTTGAGAAATCTCCATACTGCTCTCCACAATGGCTGTAGAGTGTACAGTCCCACCAGCAACGTAAAAGGGTTTCTGTGCATCCTCACCAGCATGTGTTGCTCTTTGAGTTCTTGATAGAAGATGTTCTCAGAATGAAGATGGTGTTATTTTGGTTTGCATTTCTCTAATGACTGAAGATGTTGAGCATTTTCTCATGTATTTGTTGGCCATTTGTATTTCTTCCGAGAACTGTTTATTCATTTCACATGCTCACTTTTAATTGGATCTTTAATTTTGAGGGGTTCATTTTTCTTTCATTTCTTACATACCTTAGCCTCTTGTCAGAGGGGTAGATGGTAAAGACTTTTGTCATTCTGTCTGTTCTCTCCTCACTCTGTCAAATGTTTCCTTTTCCTAGGAGAAACTTTTTAATGTGATATAATTCCATTTGTTCTTGGTGTTATTTCTTTGGCATCGGATGCTTTATAGAGAAGACTTTGGCCACTCTTACATCTTCAAGAATTTGATCTATTTTGTCCTCTAGGAGGGTCAGTGCTTTTCTTCTTAATATCTAAGGCTCTGATCCACTTTGATTTGATGTTAGCACATGGTGATAAATGTGAGTTTAATTTTTTTCCTCTGCATGTTGATAACCAGTTCTCCCAACACCATTTATTAAAGAGGCTAGCCAGGGAATGCTTTTGATCCCTTTGCAGAAGATCAGATAGCTGAGGATACTTGAGATTGTCTCTACGTCCTCAGTTCTACTCCATTGGTCAGCCTGACTGCTTTACTGCTTTTATTTCCAGGAGCAGAACAGGAATCTCAAAATGTCTGATTCCAGATTTATGATGTTTCGTAAAACTGATTTTCTCTCTCTCTCTCTCTCTCTCTCTCTCTCTCTCTCTCTCTCTCTCTCATCTCTGCCTCTTCCACATGTTGAGTGCAAATATACGTGTGTATATATCTATATGGTTTGGCTCATATATACCTAGTGTTTTCAATGACTTCTACTATTGAAGCTGAGAGAATTAAAAAAAAAAAAAACATGGTTGGTGACACCTGGACCCAGCAGGCCATATTCCTGCCTGGCTCACTCAGAAATGACTAGCTTCTGGGTTCATTTAGATAAAGCATCAGTGCCAGATTACCAGCCTGCATTGAAGCGTCTTGCCCATGCAAACTCCTCACCTGCCCCCGAGTTAATGAGCCCCAGTGCCACCACTCATGCTGCTATAACAGCATTCACTTGTCATGTCTTTGAACACAAGTGGTCGCAATTTTATAAATATCCATCCTAAACACCGCCATAGTAGTTCACCAGGCTACGTATTTTATAGTGAAGCAAGACACTTTTAGCAAACCTATTCTGGTACTCCTACAGAGGAAGGACAGCTATAGGGGATTATAGTATGGAATTTTACAAATCCATAAAGCAACAAAGATCATTTTTGTATCAGAGGAAAGGTGTTGAGTTTGGGAAGAAAACAAACAGAAAAGGTGCCTAGAGCATATGTCACTTTATTTCTGCTTTTGCTTGGGACTCACCTTCATATCCCTGTCCTGCTACTACCCGGAACAAGCTTCATGTCACTTCCTGCTCCTTTCTATGAGTACCCGTGTACTCATAGGACTCAGGCTCTCTCTAAAATGGATTTCTAGGGTTTAGGAAAACCATCCTTAAGCCTGAAGGTTCTGCTCACTTACTTTCTGTCCCGATAGAGCTGCTCTGGTTGTTTGAGTGGGTGACTTGAAAGTATCAAAGTAATCACAATGCGACTCAGGCAGTGACCAGATAAATATCATTAGAGTGAGAGTTATTTAAGGAACTTCCTTGCCTCTGCAGAGCTAATCAACGAAAAGAATTTAAAAAGGATTCTTTCATCTTTTTAATGTAATTTCATGTGGGATCTAGCAATTACAAATATGTTCACTGAATTTCCATTTATCCAGGCCTAGTCACACATTAAGACTCAAAGTGCTATTCTTAATTCTAGTTATCCTTAGGTCATTATCTTCAAAATCATCAATTCTGAATTGCAGCTTGAGCTGTATGTATTACACATACATATAGAAATAAATTTCCATTGCCATTTAGTAATATTCCCTAGAGAATTGCCAGTCAAGATACTCGAGCTTCTCATGAGGACCTCCTGATAGATTGGAATAGGGCCCACCCTAATAACCTCACGTTTAGACCATCTCCACTGTAAAAGCCTAATTTTAAACTATAATTGCAATCTCAGTATTGAGAGATTGGGGATGAGTGCTGGAGCAGAGAAATTTTAAAGGAGGTCGAAATTCACCCACACCATTAAGCATGTTTTTGTTCATTTGACCTGTCTTTCACTAAAAGTAAACTACTTGAAGATAGAAAACATGGCATACTTATTTTTATGTTTCTTGTATTTAGCACTTCTAGTCTTACAATAAGTGTAACTCAGCAAAATGAATACTACAATATTTTGTGGTTTAAAAACGTATTGTATCTGCCAGTGGAATAGAAATATAAGTCCTATAAATCCCAGCACACTGGAAAGCTGAGGCAGGAGGATTGCAAGTTAGAGCCCAGCTGGGAAACTTATTGACTGAGACTATATCTCAGAAAACACGGGCTGGAGATACAGCTTAGTGTGAAGGTCTTGGACTTGATTCCCAATAACACAGGTAAACACAAGTGAGTGCATGCACACATGCGCGTGCGCACACACACAATTAATATATTTGGTAAGAAATGAAGATTCCAAGAGAATTAATATCAAATAAATTATCATATATGCAAATTGAAGACTTAGCTACGTTTTCAGGAGTAGCTGAGGAATATACCTTAACATTTAATTTTTTTTTTTTTTTTTTTTTTTTGGTGGGGAGGGTTGAACGGTGTCCATCTCTGTTATCCAGATGGGTCCTTTGTTCACTATGTGGCCTAAACTGGCCTCCAATTCATGGTAGTCCTCCTGCTTCAGCCTCCTGAGTGCTGGAATTACAGGTATGTGCCACCAGGACAGGCTTCCTAACATTTAAAATGCATGAAAGAAAAATAACACAATAAAGGAAATAATGAGAAATGTGTGAATATAAATATATATTAAACAGGCTGTAGCTCAATATACATCAGTTTCCATTTCAGATGAAATAAGCCTTTGTTCATACCTTCAAAAATCTCACAACTAATTTAGGAAAAAAAAACCACATTCAAACACTTAGAAATCCCTATGACCAAAATATGGATGAAGCTGTATCAACAGGAAGGTGCTAGCAAGTGCTACAAGGACTAACATGGACCAAATCCCATTGTGGTATAAAACATGCCCCTGGGTTTTGGTGAACAGAAGTGGTGATGCCATTGGAGACCCTAACTTGGCATCCTCTGGGCCTGTGAGATCAAAGGGTTACGTAGCACGATGTGATTGGTTCCAGGGCAGGGAAATCAGTGGTGCTAAAATTATCAGGAGGCATTTGGGGAAAAAAATCCATAATGTTTGTAAATACCCCCAAATTGTACTTTTTTGGTCAACATATTGCCTTTAAAAAGATGTTTCAAACTCTACAAGATATATTTTTAAACATATCTTAATGATGACATATAAGACATAGTCACTACTCTGTAGAAGCCCAATATTGTCAATGAGCAAAGAGTTGATTAGTCACAACAGAACGTCTTATCTTTCTATTTATCTGGAATAGAAATTACAGCCTGAAATTTTGGTCATGAATCATCAAGTGATGATTTTTTTTTCTGAGTGGTAAGAGAAGAAAAAAATGAGAAATAAAGATCAACACTTTAGTTATCTTAACTTCAAATATCTACTGTTGCAAGTTTATAGGGAAATTCCTACTGACTTAGAACATGACAACCGTCAAGCACTTCATATCACCTCACTCCCCACACATTCCACAGTGTTATTTCATCTGTTCTTATCTTTTTTACTCTAGGTGTTGTTTCCAACTCTTCATGATCCAAATGACAGTTTATATTGTTTTCAACAGAAAAATGAGCCCACACTTCAGGTAAACTTCTTGGAAAATACATGTCCATCAGTTGATGTTGGCCACAGTCAGTTCCTTCTCGACGTGGCTTGATTTAGATGTCTCTCGTGTTTATCTTCTGAGATATATGTACCAGTACAGAACACAAATGTGGAGTACATGTTGTTCTAAACGAGCTTCCATTTGACATTGTTTTATAAGAGATTACTTTGATAATGTTAGATAGTTGAAGATACGCTTCTGGGGGCTCAAGTTTTCATATTCATTTATTAGAATTTTTCCAGAATTTGTTATATATACTTTAATCATTTTACCAGTAGTGAATTGGGGATGAGTTTATTTGTATATTTCTCTACATTTTATAAAAGAAGGTACAATTCCTTCCTTCTGCACACAACTTTTTGCGTTGCTCAAATCAGCTCCATTCCTTTTTCTACATCTCCTTAGCCCGTTGCTTTCTGCTCTGTATTTCAGGGTGGCCCAGGAAGATCTTCCACGCTGCTGTCTGTTTCGAGGGTTTAGAGCCTGGGAGATGGTAGCATACGACTGGAGAGTCAGGGAAGTAAAAAGCCAAAGTGTCTCTTCACTTCTTGTTGCCACAAGCACCTCTCTACCAGCATCTGCTTCTTCCTGACTTTAGTTTCCCCCCTAATAGTCCACGTATTTCCAGGTATCTCAGTTTGAATTATCTCACTATTTTTTTATGTTAGTGGTTTCTTCTATTTATAACTTCAGAGCCACTCATTTTTTCTCTGGTTTCCAATTCCATTTCAGACATCTCAAATATATTATCTGGATATCTGTTGATACATTCTATTTTTTGCCTGATGATTCATGAAACCAGAAAGTCTCATTATTTATGACACAAACTTTGTTATTATTGAGTCTATCAAAGATAAGGAAATATATGTATTACATCTTCAGGGCACAGTGCTCAGTACTGCAGTTGGAAAGAAAGTCAAGACCAGGCCCCAAATTGCAGAATGGTAAGAATAGAAGTTTTTGAAGTATAATACATGTGTCAAAACTCTGAATACACAGATGACCCCAACTATGGGTCTTACAGATTGAAGATAGTAGTAAAGAGTGCTGGGGCATCTAACATGACAAAGTTGTAGATATGTATTTATTTATTCATTCCAAACAATCATAGTACTCAAAAAGTGTCAAGTTTTTGTTGATTAGGATGAGGCTGTACACAAAAGTAGCAGTGAGCACTCTGTCAGAAGGGCCACATTCCTCCAAAGGTGCTAATAGATAATCCATCCCTTGCCTTGTTCATCTTGAAGAGGTTATCTGTGCTCCTTAGATTGTAGCCCTTTCCTCTTCAAATCAGCAATGACATCATTCCAATGGCCCCTACATCTTTGAATCTAACATTCTTTTCTACTTCTTGCACTTTTAAGGACTCTCACGGTTATATTGGATCTACCTGCATAACATAGAAAAATCTTTCCAACTCAAAACTCTTGATCATGTCTTCAAAATCTCTTGCCATGTGTCTTAGTTACTCTTTTGTCACTGTGACTCAATACCCAACATACACAAGTTAGGCGAGGAAATAAGTCATGTTACTTCATAGTTTCAGAAGGTCACAGTTCACTCAGGGGTGGCTGACAACACTGGAAACACATGGTAGAGACAGAAGTAGAAGCAGCTTTGTAAGATATAAATGAGAAGCCAAGCCAAGTCAACTAAAGTCAAGGCCCAGTAGAAAGGCAGAAAGCAGCATACATCCTTCCAGGTCTTTTCCTAGTGATCCTCCCCTTCTGAGTCCATCCTCTGTGTTTCATCCCCTCAGGTTCAAGCTGCCACCACACACCTGTAATTCAATCCACACCCCTGCAATCTATAATCTGCCACCAGCCTATCTTCCACCACACACCAAAAGTCCATAACTCACTCCTCAAGACAAGGTCCAAATCTCCCAAGAGCACATGGTTCCATAGATAATCCATAACATCCAAATGCATGAAACTTTAGGGGGACATTCCAGATCTAAACCACAATACCATATAACACAACATACTGGAGGTTCTAGGGATCAGGACGTGGCCTTCATCAGGAGCTCATTGTTCTGTGTACCACACCATCGCCTGATCCTGTCTGTGTCAAGTGCCCAGATAGTGCGCATCTATACTATGAAAGGGGAAAGGCACCTGTAGGAAAGCACCACGTGAAAGGATATTTCTAGACTAAAGATTTTTGAATTGTAAAGAACTCTTAATTTTCCACTGAAGTTTTGGAACTGAAATGTGGAATCAGATAGAGTAGCATTAGTAGAGAATCAAAGGTATATTCTTAATTATGGAAATGACAAGGAATTGAATGCCTTACAAACACTTTCCTTGACATATTGGGGTCCTGTGATGTGCAAACTAAACCCCAGGGTTGCCATCTGCATATATCTTCATATAACAGAAGTACAACTTTGGCCACAGAGATCAGCCTGCATGCCCGAGAGGACCTTTATTCTCTGCTTAATTTAAAATCCAGCTAAAATCCAGCCTCAATTTAATTTTGCCCAGAGTTGTCCATTCATCACCGACCCTCCATCCCACACAAGAATTCAAGAATAGCTCTGAATTCCCATATCTGATAAATCTGACTCCATTCAGTTATCCAACTATGAGAATTATGCAGAGCTATTTAAGTAACACCGATAATAAAATGCAAAGATGCATTGTCTGTTTTCCAGGGGCCTGAAGTAGCCTTTTAATTATCAAAGCATCGTGACAAATTCTTTCACGAGAAGATTAAATATTTCACATCTAGTTCCCAGTTCTAAATTTGTACATGCCAAGAGTGGAGATCATTCTCCTCAAGCCACAGAACAAATTTCCAATAAACAAAAATATATTACTTTTTAAAACATAGTGTTGCTAATGAGCTAAACCTGAAAGTCTGTTTTTCTCAGCAGTTTAAGTCACAGGGTCTGTTTTAATTTGAAACAGAAGATTATTTGCTTTCATTATTTTTCTTTTTTTGCTAAACTTTTTTTATTTTCAAAATCTCTTTACTTATGAGTGTCAAGAGTTTTAGGACAGGTCTGTGACCTGTCTTTTCCCAGACATCAGGGGAAAGATGTGAAGCTAAGAATGCAATACGTAGATTATGGAAATTACTCAGGACGCATGTACACCTTTAGACATAATCTGTTGCTTATGTAAAAATGTGTATTTTCATGCTCATTTTAAAATTCATTATTTGTAGTTGAAATAAAAATTTTCAAAAACATATGAAAAAACCAATCATATTAGCTATCATCCGCCTGCCAACGGCTTTGCTAACGCTTTGCTCGCATTACTGTTGATTTTCTATTTAACAGGAGATGTGATCCTATCATCATTTGATCATGAAGGGACAGCGGAACAGGGAATGTTGCTAGTAAAATGCCGACATTGGATGTCAGCAAACGGAACTAAATTCAGTTTGTTGTCTTTCTATAATGATGTATTGCCTCTTTCAACGGATACCACTGAAAATATTCTCCCACTGCGAGAGGAGCAATCAAGGAGGGAACCAGAGCTCAGCGGGACAGCTGGTTCTGCGGAGCTCTCCTTCTGCCTTTCTTCCCTCTCCCCTGCCCTCTCCTCTTTCATATCCTTTCATTCTCCCTTTCTCTCTCTCTTTCTCTCAGACACCTCATATCTTTTCTGGTAAGATCTTTTCTGTGGACATGTAACTACATTTCCTTAATCCAAGCAGTTTTCTACTTCAGGGAAGATTAAATAACTTGAATCTAACCATAAAAAGTTATAAGCTTTCATTTCTAGAAGTGTAAGAATAGTAAAAGAATAGACTGATATCTAGGTGTGATCACCACATTCAGTATGTATGGAACTACTTGTATGTAACACATGCAAGTGATTATGTTGGAGTCTACATATATTTGTGTAGGTACAACAAAGCTAACCTACATATGCGTGACAGATTTTATTAATATATCGTAGCACTCTCTATTCACAGCAACAGTGTAGTTATCACCTAGTGACTAGTAATAGCAAGAATTAGTCCACAAAATTCAATGCAGGTGGGCTCCGGGCACACTTTCCACATCTAAAAGGACCAATTCTGCATAGATACACATTAGCTTTTTATACACTAGCTTATTATTATAAAAATAGTTTCACTGGCAAAAATATTTCTATATTGGTAATTTTTATTAAGATTCCTAAGCACAGAGGTGGTCACTCTCAGACCTCCAGGCATAGAGCTGCTCATCCTAAATGAAAATATGTTTCATATCTCTTTCTTTCACTAGCATTTAAATATTTTATGAAATTCTATTGATTGAGGGTTATAATTTTTTAAAAATTTAATAATTGATTTTTTTCTACAAAGTTTCTCTTTCACTTCCTTTTGTATTCAACTCACATTCAGGGTTATATTTTTGAGTTTAGACTGCAAAACTGAAAGATTTCCAGAAAGTTCTTAGAGAGTTGTTTCATTTTAGAAGAAAGTCTTCCAGAAATGAATAAAAAACAATGCAACTGCAGGGAGAAGTCTCGCTCCCACGATGCGTTAGGCAGCCCACATATGGTAACGTGGAGTCTTCCCAACTTAAAAGCAGAAGCGAGCATTTGTCAAGTAATTGTTTACTCTTACATTGCGTATTTTTTTTCCGGATGTCTCCAGAAAAATTGATATTGTTGAGCTTAGGGAAAAATTATGTGTGCAAGATGTTATGGCTTAGACCTAGAGCTTCCCCCTAAAAACTTAATGTATTTGAATGTCAGAAAATATAGTTGTGCTGTTCAGAGGCGAGGCCTTGTCAGAAGGGGTGGAACACTGAGACTAGATCCAGACAGGACAAGTCACTGGGACGGAGCCTGGAAGGGTCACTCCACGCTTCCTCGCTCACTTGACTTCCTGTCTGCTCCACCATGCGTTTGCACCTTTGCCAGCTGTCCATATAGACCATGACCTTCTGAAGCTGTGAGGTGAAATAAACTTTTCTTGCCTTAATTTGTGGATTTGAGGTATTCTGTCCCAACAATGAGTAAGTAACTAAGACAGAAATTGGTCAGGGAGTGGTGTCATTGCCATGACTTTACCCAATGATGTGGTTTAGAAACCTTTGGAAATGGTTTTATGGGAGGAGTTTGGAAAGGTTTGAGGATGCCAGCTGGAGAGAACTTAGAATGCTGAAAGGTAAGATTCATGGGAGATTCTGGTCAGAATACAGAAGACCAGAATGCTAATAAAGGTGGATCATAAAGGCCGGGTTCAAAAAGTTTCAGGTGAGAAAGATGACTTTATTGGCAATTGGTCTAAAAGCCATGAGTACATAAACCTTTTGGGGTCAGCTGTGGAATGTTATGATTTGGATCTGGAGTGTCCATCAACAGCTTCATGTATGTGAATATTGTAAAATATGGATGTGTTAAGAGGTGCAGCCTAGTCGCAGGGGGCAGAAGACTGAGCTTTGACTAAGAAGACGCAGGTCACCAAGGCGGGGCCTGTAGAGGTCACTCCCCCACTCACTTGGCTGCTTCTCTGCCACGCTGTGAAGAGCTCCAGATGCATGTCCACTGTGTTTTTCCACCATTACGGGCTGCCCAGGCAGGGGCTGTGACCTTCTGAAACTGTGAGCTAAGATAAATCTCTCCTTTCTTAAATTGTGAGTGTCAGGTATTCTGTCCAGCACAAGATAATACCTAAGACACAGTTTTCTTTTATTCTATAGAACATGTATCTGATTTACATATTAAATAAGTTTGTCTTCTTCCAAGAGAGCAAAATGCTGAGGTACAAATATATATAATATTAGTTTGACTGCGACACTTAGTATTAGTTGTCTTTGCTTATACAGTGGTTTTCAGGTATTATGGTACTACATTTTTCAAATAGTACTTACACTGGTAAAGCACCAGGGCTTCTTATTTATAAGAGGAACCACTCATGTTTGCTGTTTCCTGCCACTAATAATACTTCCTATTGTTATATTGGATAACTGAAATTGTCGCTGATATAGTTGTTACCATTTTACAGAGTTAATAAAATCTGTTCCTCAAAGAAACTGCAGAAAGATTAACAGGAATTAATTGCATTAATAGAATTAATCTACTTTAGTAGACATTTTTATCTATCTGCCACTCAAATGATTTCCCTTCGGAGTTTTTTTGTCAACAAGTTTTATTGAGCTCTGATAAACTCTTTCTGTATATCTTATGTCAGGACAAACTAATTACAGTTGCAAAGAATGTATGACAAGCTCATTAATCGTTCTTCCCTGCCAGAAAGTTAAAGCTAAGCAAAGTTTATAATTCTGCAGGGATTAAAAAGTGGTCTTGAAGTAGAACTGTGTGGGATGCGTATTATCTTCAGCAGTAAACATTGTACAAGTAGTTTGTTTCAATCCACTAAAATTTGAAAGGTTGGGGGTTAGCACAATTCTCCAAGTCTTGAGTGGTTGCGATAACCCACTGCCCTGAGGTAGCCTGAAGTGTACATCATGTCCTTATGAGAAAATAAGTTCTTGTGGACTTTTCTCTTCCACATTGCAGCTCAGGGTAATGTGAGCAGCAGTTAAAACACCCTGGCAAAAACAAATCCTGGAGATTTGTCGTGTTTAGAGACTCAACAAAGAATTATCTGTTTCGTTGCTCCTATTTGAGCATGTTAAACATGGCATTAGGACTTTTGAGATCCTGGTTAAGACTGTTTAATCTAAGTATTCCTGATTAGAGCCATTTCATAATGTGATGCAAAGAAAGAAATTTCAACTTTCTATATTCCAACATACTCCACTTTTCACATGGAGGCCTGTAGTCGATAGAAGTTACTTGCATGACTTTGACAGCTCAGGGTAAATTCACATGAGCGAGCAAAGGGCTTTTATTTGTTATAAAATATAGATTCGGTTCAGTTACATGAGAGCAGTATTTTATGCTATTTTCCCCAGATCTCCTAACACTGATTTATCCCACTCAACGCTTCCTATTTGGAACAGGTCTGTGTCAGTCCACGTTCTTTTGGTGTCAGTAGCTCTGTGTTTCCTGTTTGCACATCGTGCCTACTTCTGAGCCTTTGCTTCTCCTTGCTCTCTTATCCTGGAGTAGTGTCTAACCTAAAAATCCTCTTGCTTTCTGATCGTTGCTCTATGAATCTAGCTTCGTGATTGCTCAAATAAATTGCTATGCAGTGTGTTGATGTGACAGTGATTAGTTGTCTGAACTTGAACACATCTCTGTTAATCTCTTTGATCTCAGTTTTGTTATCTAAAAAAATATTTTTTAAAAATCTTAGTGGTACTCAGAGGCCTTTAATTTTGATGTGTAGATAAAGTGAAATTGATACTGGATGTATAAATTTGTCATTTTGAGCCCTAAGCATAGTGACTTTTAATAAAGAGAAACAATTGACAGATTGAAAGGTCATGTTATATCTTATTTTGTTTTAAATTTGGTTTTGGAAAGTACTTCTGGAATAATATTTTGACATAAAATATTCTAGCAGATGAGAATATTATCAGCTTTTAAGAACTCCAAAGGAATGTATTATAGCATTTACGATTTATATAAGTGTTTTTCCTACCTAACCACCCATCTCCTATAGCATTGTATTCCAAAAGAAACTAAAGGCAAACACACTAATATTTTTCTAACCTCTAATATAGGCTATGGGTCCTTCCCAGTCCCAGTATATAGCATATACTAACTCATTTAATCTTTAACCTCTGTAATGCGGGTACTGTTGCTGCTCACCCTTTAACACATAAAAGGACAAACTTCTCTAATAAAGAGAAGTTATGTAACTTGCCCAAAGTTATTGGATGAAGATAGCAGAACCACAATTTACTCAAGTTAATTTGGCATCAGAACTTGTGCTTACAAATACCACACTATTATAGCTTTCATAATGATTTGCAAGTTCATAGAAATTGTTTTAGAGTGTTTTGAAGATCAAAATGAGGTTTATTCTAATAACATGCAATAATCTTCAAATATTCTCTTCTGCCATGTTACTCTAAAAATTCCATAGTGAATAAAAGCTATTATAAATCCTTCCATTTTAAAAAATTTTTGTACATCTCCCTAAGCACAACCTGAAAGGGTTTCCAATGTCCCTCTGTTTCCTTTCCACCTCCGTGGCTATCTTCCTCTTCCTCCAATGCAGTACATTCTTTTTGTGGGTTTGTGTATCACCTCCACCTGTTCAATGTGACATCTCTGCATGTAACAATGCACAAGTCAACGCAATGAGATCTAAGAGACAATTTTCAGAAGTCATGGTAGAAGAATTGCATTGATGATGTAGTTTTTGACCTTGCCTACATCTGCATAACTTCAGTTGTAGTTATCCTGTAAAAATTTAGTTATGACTCACTTGAATTTTAATGGCTCCTCCATGCTGAGATATTGACATCAAGTATATTTTTAACTCTATCTGTTTTCAAAAAATACCATGTATGATTTGATTCTACATATGTCTGTTTCTGGATTTGTCTTAAACCACTCACAATACAGGCTAAATTTCTTTTCTCAGTTGTTTAAGGAATATTAATGCACAAATTAAAAGGAAGACAGTGCCTCATGCAGTGCTTTGTTTTAAAAGAAAAAAATTACAGAGGCAAATTTGGAAAATGTCCCATAAATTTCAGAGTGGGAGATATTCACAGTTCCAGGAATGAAGAATTTGAAATTTGATTTTCAGTGGATTGAAAGACTCAAAAATGTAACTTTCTCAAAGTTCTATTGTAGATCAGCAGCAGTCAGTAAACTGTTTAGAAAACTGAGGTGCAATATTAGGCTTCAATTTAAGAAGTTATCTCCAAGCTTTAAGGTATGAATTTATCACTACCTGTTCGTGCATGAATGTGTGAGCACCTTAGCTAACTGAGGGGAAAAGGAAGAACCTGGCCGACTCATCATCAATACCAGATTTTTGTGCCTGGGCCTGAGACAAGAGTGAAATACATGCTTAAAGCATTTGGAGAAAATACTGATTAATCCTTGCATCTCAGCAATTGGATATTCAATCCATATCAGCAATGCTTATAGAAAAGTCTTATTTTCTAGATACGGAACGTGCAGGGTTTTTTTTTTTTTTTTTTTTTTCATTGTACTTAGTAAAACACTGCTCTATTTCAAGAAATGACAGAGTTGAATTGTTGGAAATAAGCTGTCAGGAAATTTTCCACCTTCATGAAACTAAAACGTAATTGGGAGATTAGAAAAATATACACGAAAAGTCAGATGATAATACAATGAGCCAATTCAGTGATCACGGTTCCTGGAAATTTTCTTATCTGGCTAAAGGTGTTGGTTATTAAGACTAAGCAAAAAAAAAAAAAAAAAAAAAAAAAAAAAAAAAAAAAAAAAAAAAAAAAAAAAAAAAAAA
>PVKB01000356.1:638245-738068 GCA_004027205.1 Ctenodactylus gundi | reverse complement strand
TTCAGAAAATATGAGGCCATTTACATGAAAGAACTTTAGAACAGCCAGGGATTAAGGGGAATTGTGTAACAATTAGCCCATAAGCAGAATAATTAGTTAAATATTAACCCCTTGCTGGTTAATATTTTAACATCTAAATTTTGAGAGAACACATATATTCTCAGCAATTTGAAATGCTAAGAATTACCCAAGAGAGGATACGACATACCTATATTTCTTTGGAATCTGAAACCAAATATAATACCTGGTACAGTGTTATGAGCCTAGCAAAATGGCCATATTTCTAGTGAACATAATCACCAAGACATTTTTAGAAGTATGAATTCATACATTGCTTAGCCATCCAGTCTTTCATTCAAAAACAAAGTTTTCTGAACATTTATTTTGTGATTAATATTGTATTATATGTTCAAGGGAAAAGCAATAAATATATGCACATCGAATGTGTTAAATGGTTTAGAATTCTTAATATCATCATAACAGATATTTCCAATTCTAACAGCATAGTGCAGATAGAATATCGAAAGAGGAGGATATTTTAGACAAAGATAAACTATATATATATATATATATATATATATTATTTAATCATAAACAAAAATAATAATAAGTAAGCAGATAATAAGCAGTGATATATTGAATAAATAATTTATCACAGACATTACAATTTGGACTTGCACATACCCCAAAGACTCAAGTGTCAGAGATAAATTTTCCCCATTTCAGCAATGTTTAGAGAAGAGCTTTGGGAAGGCAATTATATAATAATGACTCTGACCTTGTCAATAAATTGGTCCATAGATGGGTTCATACTTTGATGAAGTATTGGGAGATGATCAAAACTGAGGAAATAGGACCTAATTGAAAGCTCCTCAAGAGTGTGCCTAGGAGAATTCCATCTCGTGCCTCATCCCATCCTGCATCTCTCTCTTTTTTTTGTTGTTTTTTGGCTGCCAAGAGGTGAACAGTCCCCCTCTGCCACTTGTTCTCACCTGTAGGAAATTCTGCCTTGCCTCAGGGCCAAAGCAATTGACTTTGCAGATCATGGATGGAAATTTCTGAATCATGCTTGTACGTTCTGCAGCCTAAGACAGCTTTAAATAAGGACTAACGAGAATTTATAAATTTTCTTAAACCATTATGAAAACCTTTTGTGGCATAAAATTGCATCAACTTAGCTAGGTATTTTATACGTGGCCCAAGACAATCCATCTTACGGGACCTCAGCAAGCCATGAGATTATCCCAAGAATGCAAGGATGGCTAAACCCTAGAAACATACACTGTGGAAATTTATAGTATTATAATGTCAAAGAAGAAAAATATGTTAACATAAAATTGTCTGGGTAGATTAAATACTATGTATTATGTTATACATGTATATATATATATTATATATATGAAATTTTGTAAATGAACTCGAAGTAGAGCTGAACATATTTAAACATTTTCATGAGAAACAACCTTCTTATTACTGATATCAAGTTTAAAAAACCAAAGGAGATGAGAATTGGATATACTTGCTTGAAATTAAAAAATAAAACCACAAAACTGTACAGAAAAAGATACAAAGATAAAATTCAAACACAGAGAAAAGACTGTTCTAGGTGATACAGAGTAAACATTGTTTAATATTCTGCTGAGCTCAACTGTAAAATCTGGACAGAATGTGCACAGAGCTACTTGAGAACTCTGTGAAGTAAATCTAAGAAGACAGGCGGGGGGGACAGCAGAATTTAACATACCTCGAGCTAGCTTCGAGACTGCCATCTTCCCTCCATTGGTGTGCCTCGGCCAGACCGCGGTATAATCCAAAACCCAGACAGAAGCACTGTGTGCTCACAGAGAGATTGAGAAGAAACCCTTAAGACTTAGAAAAAAATCGAAACTTAGAGGCTGTGAGAAGAAATTATTACATTTTTTCTCAATTATCAGGAATGAGAAGAATCAAGGACCAAAAATTAAAAAGAGAAACATCATCACTATTCAATAAAGCTGTAGCCCTGAAAAATGTTCCCAAACCTGTTATGTTTATTTTATTTCTCTCTCTATCTGGAAATAGTTTCACTTGGACACACCAAAGTAGGCAATTTCTGTCCAGAAACCTGAGAAAAGAAGCCCATGAATTTTACATGAATGGAAATATTTACCAAGCTACTTAAGAGTGAGCTTCAGCCTAGCTTATGGGGGGAGAACATAACGACCAGCCTTAGCAACCAACCTGCTCAGCGTAGGGCAGTGCCTTGCCCAGTTCAACTATAAACACCCCTAAACAGTGAGCCACACAGTCAACCAGCTATCTGGCTCCACCACCTCTTCTCGCGCTCCCCACCGGCATGACTCTTCTTGGTGCTCCAGAATGCTCCTTCAGAAATTCTCTACTTTCCTCAGATGAAGGAAGAGATTCACACACATGAGGTGTTCTCACATATGTGACCACATTAATTCCTTCCCTCTGGCACATTCTTTAACATATCACACAAAGTGACCCTGGTGCTCACTCGTCCTCTGTCTCCTCAGTTTTCTATAGAATACCCCATAGAACATTGGAATTAGTAAGTCTGTATTATGCCACCATAACAAGACTTCTTTCTAATTCCATGGATCCAGGAAGTCGCCCTCCCTTCTTCCCTTCCTTCCACCATACTCTCATCTTGGCTCAGGTTTCAATCTTCTCTAGACTCTCCAAACTTCCATGACTCCTTATTTTCTATAATTTCATGTTATAGTGCTAGTTATTAATATTAGTTCTTCCATTCTGGTAAATGAGATTATAACAAAATCCTTTTCTGTTTTGGTTGAACGTTCGTTTTTATCCCACGTTCCTAGGTTAAGGCTTGATCCCCCAGAGTGATGCCATTAGAAGCAAAGGCCTGTGGGAAAGCGCTGCTCTCACGAGTCAGATTGATGTGCTTAGAAAAGATGCCACCAAAGGCTGCCTTGCTCTTTCCTCATGTGAGGGAACAGGTAGGTGGCGCCGTCTGTGAACAGGAAAGTGGGTGCTTAACAGATAACAGTCTGATGGAAACTTGGTCTTGTACTTCTCAGATGCCAGAACTCTGAGTAATAGTTATCTGTCATGTAGGCTTCTGATTTTGTGGTATTTTTAATTGCAAGAATCCAAATGGAGGAGAAGAAACCTTTTCTTTTTTTCTTATTCAGATCAGTCAGTGCAAATGAGCACCTACACGTTTGCTGATTGTTTCTTGCAGGAGACTTTGTGGTCTTCCCCAGGCTTCCCTGTAATCAAGTTCTCTTTCTCCTTTATTTCCAGCTCTCCTACTGAAAACATGATCAATCTCACTGTTAGCCATTTTTACATTGTAATAATTAAAATGAAAGAACTGTATTTGCAGAATGGTCTCAGAATTCAGTTTCTAGGGAGGGAAACACAAGTTGCATTGTTTCCTTGACTGAAGTTCAAAAAATTGTTCTTTTTAAAATCAGAGATTATAAATTTTATCTTTCTAGATCCTATAGATGTTATTAATTATGAATCATCACTCAAAGACCCCAACCTCACTATTACACAACACATATAGTTGTAAAAATTTCAGGAGATTTGAAGATTTTTCATAACATGTGAAACCTTGTCTCAGAATTAATGTAAAGAAGTATCATGCTCATGGTCTTTGATAGAAATGCTTTCCACATTATAGTCATGTGACCTTGAGCTTATAAATCTTGCCTCAGTTTCACGTTTTTTGAAATAAGGATTAATTTCCAGGCTTTATCATATGGAATTTTTAGGAAGGTCAAATTAATTAATGTTTCTAAAATATTAAAACCAAGTCCTCTGCATGTTATATACTTTATAATTATTAGTTAATAAAACATAATAGATTATCAAATATTTTCTTAGTTTAAGGGCTCAAATATAATAAATCATCACTATAAACCATTCTCATTCAATTCTGAGATCTCTGAAGACCCAAAAGAGCCATTAGAGAATCTCTTCATATTGTTACATTGAGAATTATGAACTTCCCTGTTTTGTGAGGTGTTATATTCTTATACTTGTTTCAATTATATGAGCAATCAATAAGTTAGCTAGGAGAAAAATAGTATATCAGTGATGTGGTTGGTATTGGAAGAACTCTATCTCTATTTTCTGATCAAATAAACTAAAAAGTATAAGAAAAAAATTATACCTCAGGAATTTACCAATGAGTGCTTTCCTGAGAAAAAGATTAATGAGAAGAATGCTTGGTGGGCCTGATGTTAGAGGTAAAGGACAATACGGTTAAAGAATTAGAATGAAATAAAGAAAAATGGACTGTTCTATATTTTATTTTCCCCTAATTCTAGTCATTTTAGTGGCTTTTGTTCTTATCCAACTTTTAATAATAAAATGATAAAATCTTCTGCTCATAAAACTCATGAACAGGCTGTACTTGGAACTGCGCTAAATTTTCTTGATTTTTCACTTCCCATCTCCCTTTCCCCTTTGTTTTTTTTCTTTCTCCTTCCCTCCCTTCTTTTATTCTTCTATTTTTATTACTTTTTAATTTCACTTTGAGACCTCAAGCCAAAAAGAAATTTCTGTGTCTGAAGCACTGTCTCTGGTTCTGGTTCTAGGTGAGGCCCTCCATGTGATTCCACCATTTTTTAGTTGCCCACAATGAATGGACTGTGACTTCCTGAAACTGTAAGCTAAAGTACATCTTTCCTTCCTAAAATGGTGCATGTTGGGTATTCTGTCACAGCAACAAAAACTAACTAAGACAATTTCTTTGCCTGATTCACAAAATTAAAAATTTCTGCTTAAATTAGAGGGTTACTTTTGAGCTAGAGTCATGAGGCAGGAAGAATAGTAAGCAATGTCCTCATCTATAGTGTTATGATAGGTTCTTTGTCATGGGTATTGTGTATTTCTGACCAGTATATGTTGCACCTGTAATACTCAGGTAAAAGAAAGAAAATAACAGAAGTTGGGATGCTTGTTTTAAACATAATGGGAAAGATCATACCCAGAAGGGACGGTCAGGACTGAAAAATTCTTCTGCCTTCCATTCAGAACTCACAAAGTTCTCTTTCCTTATTGTACATCACATGAAACGCTTGCAGACTTCCATCCCATTTAGAATACACAGATTAAACATATATCATAGCTTGGTGCTAAAAGGTAGAACGTAAGGATTTGTCAACCTATCTACACATTGTCAGGCTCCTTTGAGAGGATGTTAGGCACCTTCCATTGTACTAGAAGCAGGGAACATGAGAATGCTGAGTACACACTAGTTACCCCTGCGGAGCTTACAATTAAGGGCCCGAGAAACACATTAAACAGGAAAGCATACAGGATGTATCTGATCACAGACTATCACAAGAACAATCATCAGAGGTGAGCCAAGAGACTAGTAGTGATAGGGAGGTAAGAGGGTCATTATGTTGAGCTGTCAATAAAAATCCCCTTGAAGAAAAATGTATAAAACAAACCTAAAATAGCATTCAGCGGCTGATAATGCTGCCTTTATGAAAATTATTTGAAATTGTGTATCAAAAACATTGAAAATGTCAGATTTTGATCTAGTTATTCAACTTCCAGAAATATATCCTGTGAAATAAACACACACGTACTATACAAAGATCTATTGTATAATAAGGGCACTATAAAATAAAGATTAGTACATAAGAACATAGATTATATATTGTAGCATACCGTATGACTACTTTTTATTATCAATGTCATTTATTGAGACAGAATTTTGACTACAGAAGAATTCATAACATTTCTAACTGTACATAAGTACAGTTGTAATATATGATTCGTACTTTGTAGCATATGTTATAAACAATATTAAAATATTATTTTATCAAACTGTTCAAGACTTCATGATGAGAAATATTTATGAAATAATAGGAAGATTAAATGTAAAAGCAGAGTATACCTTAGAACTTTTACTTTATAATCAAAGTATTAAGAGAACCTTCTTTAATGTTTTATATTTACTTCTTCATTTTTATGTAGAACGAGGAAGCAAAGGGTCTCCATGAAGATTTAAAAAATTGCCAAGAGGAACTGGTGCCAAAAAAGAAGCCAAGGTGGTTGTTGGCTGACATTTAAAATCTTAAACGCAAAGACAGGAAAACCACAATTTGCATACTACTAACCTTTGTATTTCTGGAGAAAAACACTCACATTTTACTTTGCTAAGTTGTTGGTTTTGTGGGTCTTTACTTTCTCTTGTTGAGGTTTCGACTTCTTTGGTTTAGGCAATGAAAATTCTATGACCCACTGACTCTCTTACCTCTCTATGTCGTTTAAGTTAACCTTAATTTAACTTAAATGGTGGATGGATTACTTATGATTATATTCCCTCTGATCTCAGGCTTACTGAGGTAGATGTTCAGAAATCTCTATTATAAGCTTCAAAAATCTCTCCTGCTAGTTCTCTATTTTATGGTAATAAAGCAACTTAATAAGTGTTCTTGAGCCCTTTTAGTTACATTCAAACAAAAAGAACCTAAAAACTGGTAAAGAGTCTAATGTAGCCAGTTAAATTGTTCTTTGGAAACATGCAACAAAATATCATCTTTAGTACTGTGCTTGATGTCATAATAAACAATTGTCAATAGTCTGAAATAAATTTCCCAAGAAAAGCTTTAATTTTTCGTGATCTGATAAAATAAAATTCTTGGAGATCACCACAGTTTGTAAACAATGATGTTACCTTAAATTAGATATGAAATGAATACGTGGGAGGTTACTTATGTTCATTGAAAATACCAGCTGCATATAATTGGGACTGAACAGCTATGAATAGATTTCAATGATACATCCTGAAATTTCATTATTTGTCAATATCAAAATTTAATTTTCCCAAAAAGCTTACGTGTCTTTAATATTATATCTGAACAGCTGTATGTAGCTCAACTTTTTTGTACTTAAGATATGACTAAAAATATTGATTTTCACTCGTGTATTACATGTTAAGAGCTTATTTTACAAAGGATTATCAAGATAACAAAAGATTTGTTTTCCAAGTAGATCATTCTAGTGCATATTATTGCCAAAAAATAAAGAGAGTGATAATGATTATCTTCACATGTTGGAAAGCTGCCACCGAAAAATAAAATTAACTTTATTCAGTGAGGCATCAAAAGACAAAGACTTTTTAAAAAGTGCATGTTTTCTGAAAATCCTCCTGTCTCAGATGGCAGGACCAGACATGTTTTATTCTTCTATTTCCAGCTCTTATCTCAGGTTTTGTGTATTATTTAGACAGTATATTAGTAGAATAAAGAAATGAAGAAATGTTTTATTTTTGACGATTAAAATGGTGAAGTAATTGGAAATATTAAAAAGCAGTTACTAGAATGACTTTAACAGGGCTTACTTTACCAATTTGAGCTGCATCTGAATAGAAAACTGCTTTCACCAGAAAGCTTTTTTGTTTTGCATCGGTTCCACATAGTAAATCAACAAGCACCTTCTTTCATGATTATTTAAATTTGTTCTCTTTTTTTCTTTCTTTAGAATAAACTCTTTTCACTAGCTGTGTCTCATCTTTACTTTAAGCCAGTGGTGTATAATTATTTTCTGTATTTCACCATTTTTGTACTCTTCAACTCAAAGTACATGGTTATTTTTTTCTCGATGCTCCACTGAAAGTATTATCATCGTGATCTCTATTAAATTCCTTGTTTTTAAATCTACGAGCCACCACTCCTGTGGCTTCTTCTGAAACATTCTTTTTCACTGGCTTCGGTGACAAGGCTTTCTTTTGTTCAGTTTTCAACCATGTCTCTGGCTGAAATCCTCGATCTCCTTTCTGAACTCCCTTTCCTACCCTCCTCTTTTCAGAAATGTTATTTTTGTTTTATTCAGAGCTCATTTAATATCTTGTTTTATTCCTGGTGCAACATGCCCAAATGAACCCGTGATTCTTATCCTACTCGAATCGTGAGTTTTCTTTCCATGGATAAAACAATACAACCAGTCTGCTTTCGCACATCAAAGCACTGGTTGACATTCTTCACTTATCTTCTTGAGTCGAGCAATGCACAACTGCCTAATCCCATCTATTGGGTCTCCCAAATATCACCCCACATAACAAGTATGTACTAATAACATATATCCTCACATCATGTATGTGCTTTAAAAATGTCCTTTCCCTAATGTCTAGTTTAGACTACCATAATATTGTCCAGCAAGATGTTATAATTTTTTATTTGATTTTCCCTTTTCAAGACAGAAAAATTACTTTTCACACAACAACCAAAGAAATTTTTCTAAAATTGTATGTGTGTTCACGTGGCTTTATCCCATAAGCCTTTCAATGACTGCCATTTTCCTTTTTCCATTTTTTGTAGTGTTGTTGTACTAAGGATTGAAAACATAATAATTCAATATTGTCACATTGTCATAATAGTTCAACATTGTCTCCCTATTTACAAGCCCAGTGACAGAATGAATGACAGATTCTAAGCAAAATGACAGTAAAAAAGGAATTTCTAGTAAATGAGGGCAAATGAAATTAGGACAAATGATCACAAAACAACTCAGTTGTTTATGAGTATAAAGACAGCGTGGGAGGAACACATTGAAGACTAGATCTATTAGTTAGAAATCTGATAAGTAACCATCAGCACTGAGAAGTGATCACAGCAGTAAGAAAGGGCCACCTTACTATTGGAACTAACTAAAGAGATTCATGAGACAGATGATTTGTTATCTCCATGTATTTAGGGTAAACTTTTAAGTTATTGCTTTGTTCAACATATATTGAAAGACAGATTTGAGAAAATGGTATTTGGAGAGCTCATAAAATGGCAAAGCTCTGAAAACTTCTCTCCACAGGCATGATTGAAATACAGCTAATTAGTATAGAGTGAGTATGAGTTATTGAAAACTCTATGCATAATTCCAAACATTCAACAGGCTCCCATCAGAATGGCATTTGCCTCTTGTAGTTCAGAAATTAGAACCAGTAGGAAGGTGTCTATGTGGAAATTGAACATTGCTCACAACAAATAGAAATGTCACATGACCTAGAATTTTATAAATAGCTTTCAGAGGTAATGACTATCGTGTTATCAGAAGTGTAGACGACCACTACAAGGGAGAATGGAAACTGCTAAGGGATCAAAGAGTATAGAAATTGCTGGTGATACTTCATTGTTATTCAAATATTATAGTTCATAGTATGCTAGAAGCCAGCAGTGGAGGCAGCTCGATGTATGCACCATGTTCCATCAAAGTAATGTCAAGAAAAACCTAAAAACGTCTACATCAAATCAGACTTAGGACCACAACCAGAAAATTACAGAAAACCAATATCCTGTTCACATAAGAGAGAACTATGTAGAACAATCTAGATTCAGAACAGAGCCTCATGCTACACTGGCAATATTAAGACATTAGAGAATGTTGTTTCTTAAATTGAGCTTTTGGTCCAAAAGTATTTCCTCGCTGTCATCAAACACGTGTACACTCTTCAATTTTAAATAGCATTAATGATCAAATTTGCTAATTCAAGGAGAGAAAAGTATCCTTTCTGAGTATGGACTTTCCTGGTACAAGAAGAGGCCGAATAAAGTACACTACGGCTTTGGCCCGTGTAACTTTTCTGCAATTACTTACAGTCTGAAGACATTGTGGTGGTAAGAATGGAGGTCTTGAACTAGAAAGAAAGTTTCTGAATATGTGGGTTGCCCAGGTATACCTAAGATGTATACATCTTAAATACATCTAAGATGTATTTAAGCAGACTCACTGTAGAATTTTGATTTCAGATACACCCTGAACCACCTGTGAGTCAGAAGTGTACACAGAGACCCATGTATGTTCTGAAGAAGCCTTGCTTTTATAACTTGGTCCTATAAACTTCTGCATTCCTGAAAACTACTCTGTGCAAAATTTCTGATACTTGGGAAGTATGATTTTTTAAGAATTGTTTTCATTTCTTTCACAGCACGTTGTGAATGTATTTATTTGCTTCATCACTGACAGTAAATTTTGGTCCTTAGGAAGGAAAGGAGCATCACTGAGAAAAAAAGGTGTTCAGGGCAATTTCCCCTGTCAGGACTCCCTGCAGGAGGAATTCTTGCTGTGAAGGGGCTGGTGCAATGCTTCTGTTTGGGACTGTCTGGGTTAGATTTTGACTTTGTTTTTATAAAATTTAGCCAAAGTCTACATGGATTATGAATGCTTTGATCTCTCCAAATGCAAAGGCACACAGTATCCTATTGACATGCCAAGCTTGTGTTCTGTTGGAAACCACACTTAATAGCTTGGCAGTCTCAATGCTAATCCAAGCAGAGAGATTTCTCATTTTTATGAAACACCCACAAAGAGGCAACATTCTGTTTTTTCACATCCATTCACTACATAAAAAAATAATAAAAATTATATTGGAAAATTGGGAAAGTATTTGACATATTTTATCATGGTATCCAATATAGTTCCAAAAATACTTTGCAGCCTACTTAATGAAAAAAGATGATACGTATTTATTAAATATTCATGTCCTTCTCAGAAATGTAAAGAAAATATAGAGTATGTATAAAAGATTGGCTCTCCCTTGAGGGGCTAGTAGTTCAGTGAACAAGAAAAGACAAACAAAACCAGCATTTTATTATACCCAAAGAAGCACAAGTTAAGGAAAGCAATTTTCCTTCTTCTTCTTGAGGATTTAAGAGTTTGTTCATTAAAGTATTTTTTGAATCAAGTCTCATTCTTTCTTAGTGGAGGCCACCAATCATAACCTGCCTGAGCCATATTCTCTTAATTGGCCCTTCAATTTCCATCCTTGCTCTTTCCAAATAAATCCCACATAGTAGTAAACGGATCCTTCTAAAACAAAGCCAATTAAACTATTCCTCTGCACAAGCAACTCCGAGACATTTTCGTTACACGTAATAAAAGCCTTGTCTCCATTGTGCTGACAAAGTGCAACAGGAGATTCCCTGGCCACCCACGCAGCCTTCTCATGGACACTGTCACCTACCGATAGCCCCTCAATATGAGGCTCCTCTCACACTTCTGGATCTATCTTAGGGGTCAGAAAACTGATGCTTTGGAACACCGGGTGGAAACTGTGTCTCTAATATTCTCTAACCTGCCTCCCTGTTTCTTTCCTGGGCTCTTACTCAGCTTCAGTTTTTGTTTTGTTTTGTGGTTTTTTTTTTTTTTGTATGAATTATGTAACACAGACTCAGCCTGGCATAGCAGTTCTTTAAAGTAGAAGCCATTATCAGCAACGTCCACATGGCTTCCTGCCCAGGCCCCTGATTTAAAGTAAGTGCTCAAAACATGTTTGTTAACAGAGTGATTGGATACAGGAATGCTCAGTTTGTCAAAGGTGGATTGATAGTTTCCAACCTGTAAATATGCGTTAGGTGATGAGGGAGAGAAGAACAGCCACAATTCTGTTATCTGTGAAAGAGAAACAAAGCAAACGAGGTGTGTTGTTAAATACTGTGTCGGCTAGGTCGGCTAGGTCTGTAGGGCAGTAGGGCAGAAACACTGGTGAATGCTATTTTGCTGAAATGAAAATTATTAAGTAGGGAAATAGAAACTTAGGCAGGAAGGAATTAATATCTTGAATTCATGTTGGGATTTGGATTAGAATCTAAATGTTAAGAGATGAGGAAGTCACATAAAAATCATAAGACAGGGGATGTTATGGCGCTTGACAGGACACTAAGAATTCTATCTGCCTGCTTTTAACACAACAACATTTCATGGATTTAGATTTCACAATTCATTCTTCTGGTCCATTTTAAAACAACTAGTTGCTTATGTCTTACGATTCATGAAGCAAGCCTTTCTTTGACAAAATCATGAGAAATGAAGAAGTCGAAATATTTCACCCTGACGTTCCTGTAATTTAGATTTTATTTTAGGTCACTTAACACTTTTACCCCTATTCGTTGTGTTGAGAGTTGATCGCAATTCAGAACACGCTGCATCTAAGGGTGAATAAGGGCCCAGAAGCTCTTTCATCACCCAGGCTGTTCTGTAATGATACTAAGGGGAGACAAAGAGATAGTCAGATTTGTTATTCAGTTAGCACTTCTCAGGCTGAGCACACTGTGTGTCTTAAGAGTGTACTGCTCTCAAGATCTGGAATGTCAGAACTGGCCTTCCCGGGCAGATCTAACATCTTTGCACACCACTCCAGAATTCACTTGTGCCACCTCTTTCTTCAGCCACTGCGCCAGAAACCAGATCGCTGAACCTCTGTTCGGTTCCACGCAGATGTACCCTGCCAGCACCTCGGTGAGACTCACTTGGGGCATTGCTTTTGTTGCAAGCCTTCTCCAATGCTGCATGCCACTAGGCAGGCTTAAGCAGGAATACTGGGGAGTGGGTGCACATGTACTCATCTTTGACCAATCAGACCCAGACCTGATAGATGAATGCTTCTCCTCTGTCTTCCGGATGGACACTCCTGAGGCAATCTTTGCATATCTGTTCAGGAAAATCACACGTGATTGAGCTTCAGGCACTGGTTATGGGTAATTGGATAACACGTTCTTTAATGGGATTTTTCTTCTTCCTTACATCCTCTGTCTTACCTCTCTCCCAAATCAACTACTTGAAAACCAGTTTGCATCTCAAATTCTCCTTTGGAGACACAAAGGCTAAAACCTACCCTTAAGACAAAGTACAGTTGCTTAAATGAGAGCATGCTGGGTGTTCAAAATGGCTGCAAACTCAAGCAGCGCCGAAGCAAGAAAACCCACAATGCAATGCAACACCACTATAGTTACTGACCTTTGTTACAGAAATAAGTGTCTCTTGGGATGCACGGCTACTGGGGTCGAAACGGTTGCCAGGTGGTCAGACAAGAGCAGGGGCTTCCAGCAAAGAGAACAGGCAGGACAAAATTTCTTCGCAATTAAAGGAGATCCTGAGAGTTTCATGTGGAACACAAAAAGACCCCAGAAGAGGTGTAAACCCACGCTGAGCACTATTTATTTATCTTGCGTGGTTTAATCCTGTCTACACACACTCTTCTTCTTTCTTTGTCCAATGTGCCATCTTCCAATTTAAATATACCTAACTAACTCACAAGTTGTTAAACTCCTACAAGGAATCCAACGGAAGGAGCCTGCCTTTTTTGTGTGGGCAAGGGACTGTGAATTCACTGAGATCACTGAAGCAAAACAGAATCTGTTTTATCCAGAGAAAAGCGCCAACCAAGGCAACTCTCCCTACCATACACAGATATTCAGAGTTCCCCAAGGGTTGTTGTAGACAAGAAATGGAGGCTTTAAGGAAATGAGCGGCCAGGATGAGCGAAGAAAGTAAGATCTCGTGACTCTCAGATCTAACGGTTACATTTTCTCTGACGTGAGTATCTTCTCAAAAGAAAAAATGTAAGTGGCATAGAGGATAAGGACAAGCATACAGCAAAGTAATACAGCTTATGCCAAGGATTTCTGGTTTATTTCTTTTATCAAACATTTTACTTCCTGTTTTCTTCACACACCTGTACTTTCCTCTGCTTCCTGTCCTTGTTAGAGAGTTTTTGTTTCCTTTTACACACACACACACACACACACACACACTCAAAACACACACACATAAATAATTGCATCAGATGTTGGTGTCATCATTTACTGGACTCTTTCACAAATACTCTTTTTTTGAAGCTTTAAGTTTCCCCAAAATATTTTTGAAGTTCATATCTCGTGTATTCATAGACTGCAATCACCCAGAATTCTTAGATTCTGCTGTGATTTAATATTGAGACCCCTGTACAGAACTCAGCAGGAAGTGGTTCTAGGGGTCTTGCTCCTGCCTCTCAAATTATGCTAATTGCTCTTTTTTGTTATTAAATCTTCTTTTCTGTTTTTATTATCATTTGTATCATTTTGAGCACCTTAAACACCTCTCAAAATATCTTTCCTTATGTAAATATTCTATTTGAAATATATTTTTGTTAAATATTTATAGGCAAGTTCAAGATATCCCTATGCTATGGGAAACAGTGATAGAACCAAATTTTCCCATTAATATTACGTAGCTAGTTAACCTAGAGGGCCTCAGTAGTTCAAAACTTCCATAAATATTAACTTCAATCCCTTACATCTATGGCTTCCTGTTGTTAGTTTGACCCACAGTCTAATAAGTTGGCTCCCCTGAGGCAGATCCTCAGGAGCCACTGCTGAGTTTTAAAATTGGTCCAGAGCTCTTTAGTGTGCTCTTAGACTCTTTCCTTTTTTGGCTCAGTGATCCTGGCTTTGTTGCTGTTTTTACTTTGATTTTATGCCATAAATATGTATTTAGAACATATTAGAATGTAGATTTGGGCATGACCATCACAGTTTTTATTCAACTTGCCAAGTCTATTCTGAAAAAATTTTGAGTAAAACTCCAATTTTTAGAGCCAGCGAATATTTTATAAATTTCCTTTCCAAAAAGAAATGTTAGAAGAATCTGAAATGAGGTGACTAGTGAGTCAGTTTTAATCATATTGTAAATAGAAAATGCCAGATCTTTAAATACTCTGAACTTCAAGAGAATAAACAAATAAATACCTGTTACACAATAGAAGCTTAATGATAAATATGGGAAGTATGTGAAAAGGAAAACGAAAACATATAAAACATGTTATTTTTATATCATTTCCTGATGAGTGATTGATTCAATAAGCATTCCCAAATCCTGTCTCCTGGTCTCTCTTTATAGAATTAGCCAAATATTTGTTTCTACAGCTGCCCTTGCTTTTCGAATAAAAAGGACCATCGTGCTTACTTAGCATTACTACTCTGTCCTTCAACGGGCCAACAACAAAAGGAAAATTATCTCCAGACATTTTGTAATTAAAGAAAAATACCCTATTTATTTAATCCACAGTAAATTGAGTTTTCTCTTCCTGTGTATAATTTAAACACATCCGAAGTGTTACATATCTATATTCAAGACTTATTCCAGGAGGCCCCAGCATCAAAATAGTGCTAATACTTAAAGATCTTTAACCTGTACCGGCTAAGATGAAAAGAAAGCTATGTCCCATTGCAGCTCCACTTATTAGGGGAATAGGAAGCATTTCCAAGGTATTATGTAACACATAAACATTACTGTATTTGAGTAAGATTAGTTTTTCATCAATTATGATGACGAGGTAGTGTAGATTTTGTTCATTAATCATTAAGTCTTCCTGCTGTTTGCTTATATTGCATTGTGATTTTCCTGGGCACTGACTCTTCCTTGTTGCAAAGTGCTAAGAATTATTATGTTTGATCCTACTGGAGAGTGGGGAAAAGTATTGTGAAATTCTAAGCTGAAATGAAGACATACGAATTAAGGAAACGTGGGGACATTAGTTCTTCGTATATTTCAGTATCATTCCAATTTATCTCCTTTCCCTTGATTTGAATAAAAGAGAGGTGAAAGTTAATATCCTACCACTTAGCTTGGATTCGCATAGTCAAATAACATTTATGCAGAGGCAAAGAGTTGCCACTTGTCACTACTATTGTGATGGAAAGGGGAATTATGAGAGATAGGAATCCAACCACTATTTTATTGAATCAACATAAAATTCCACTAAGATTAACATTATTTGGGTAACTAAATTGACTTGTTTTTACTATGATGGTTTTTATCTATCCAGATGAGAAATTGCTCAAAGGTCAACAAAATGAATATTAATGAGACATAGTAACAAAACACATTTCCGAAGGTCAGCTAGCAAAATTTGTTGAATTCTTTGCCCATTTCGTCCTCCTCTTTAATTAACATCAATCTAAGAATCAAAAAATTGAGGAGTGGGTATAATTGGACAAGACCCACCATACCAGGGGTACATTCCAGAGTCGGGGCGTCCTTGGTATAAGACATACTATAATCAATATCACATGTGCTTTTCTTCCAGGAGTGGTTAAAATAAAATCATGAAAGATTTGGGTTGAATCTACAGATTTAAAAAGTCATTGCAATTCACAAATGACTAAGATGAACGATCCTTTGAAAGCAAATGAAAGAACAGTGATTAAGAATAAGAACGGGTTAAAAATAAGGAGGAGACAAAAAGGAAGCTTAGAGTTTCCTGCATCGACCCAAGAATAACCTTTCAGAATGATTTCATTTTGGTCTCCTTCCTCGATTTTTCCTCAAATGTGCAAGCCCCCAACTGAATTCAGACAGGAAAGAATATTTAGAAAGTAACGTATGTTCCTCAAAATTCGTGTTAAAAATTTCAGAAGAGGAGTAAGGGAATCAGAGTGGCTGCCCAAACTAAGTGAAAGAAAATAGAATGCCTGGATGAGCAAGACATTTAGAAAGTCACAGCAACATAAAAATATTTTACAACAAAAATATGAAAGGAGGAAATATATTAAACAAAAAAGAAATTATAATCAAACACCAGAAGAAAACTTCTAAGACTGATTCTTATTCCAGGATAATTTATGGAAGATACACATTTTAGGAAAAAAGTATTTGAAGATGATATTAAAAATAACTGTGATTTAAAAAGAAATATAAAAGAGAAAGCTCAAGAATAACAATGGCTGCCAAACTTAGCAGCACAGGCTTGTAATCTCAGCACTTTGTGACGCTGAAGCAGGAGGCGGGAGGACTGCAAGTTTGACCCCTACCTGGGCAACTTAGTGATTTAGCAAAAACCTGTCTCAAAATAAAAACTAACAAAAGACTGGTGGGTATAGCTTAGTGCAAGAATCCTGGGTTCAATTGGTAGCAGCACAAGAAGAAAAGAAAGAGAAGAAGAAAAAAGGCAGAGAAGGAATAAAAAAAGGAGGAGAATGCGAGAAAGAAGAAAGAAAGAAAGAAAGAAAGAAAGAAAGAGAAGGAAAGAAATGAAAGAAAGAATAAAAGAAAAAGGAAAGAAAGAAAAAGAAAGCAGGCTGGAGGAATATCTCGGTGGTTAAAGTGCTTGCCTAGCAAGTACCAAGTTCCTGAGTTCAATTCCCACAAAAACTGGTGTGGTGGCACACACCTGTAATCCCAGCACTGGGGAGGCTGAGACAGGATTGTCCTGAGTTAGTGGCTAGCCTGGGCTACATAATGAGTTCAGAGCCAGTCTTGAGTACAGAATAAGACTGTGTCTCAAAAAAATAAAAAAAAGAGAAATAAAGAAAGGAAACCCATGCTAAGTCATGGTGACATGGTTAGAACATAATAATCTACTTGTATGTTTAAATGCAAAAGTGTGTTGCACATAGGGTAGAAATATTAGAGTGACTTTATACATCTTTCTGCTACTATGATGCATGTCAGAAAATAATACAGAAACTTTTATATTTTAAAAGAGTAAGAAAAGGAAAACATAATAAATATTTATAATCTACACATTGTTCTTCTTTTATCAAAGTCAAAAACCTTCTCAAATGCCAAACTATACCATCCAGGATCTTTATTTCAAAAATTGTACACTGATCCAAGAAATATATACAAGACACATTAAAAATAACTGAACTATTAATAGATGGTCTCTGCTAAAAACCACTGTCAAACATTTCAATAAAGAATCAAGAATAAATAGCTAAGGACTCACACTCAGAACAACACAAACCTTGCAAACCACAGCAGACTAAAATAACCGTGTAGGTAGAAACTGGAGACTGGGAAGGGAGAAGCTGCAAAAGCACACTCATTTCCCTTGGTTCCAAAGCAGGGGGATGATTATTAGTTTCTTGAAAAAAAAAGAAACAAAATCATGTTCGTGAAATGTCTATATTTTCTTCTTTTAAGAGGAATTTCAACAGCTATGGAGTCGCTATAAACAAACAAGAATCTGAGCTTCACCACTTCCTTCATGGTCAGCTCAGTTTCCTTTTCTCTTGGCCAATATGATAAAAAATTTAATGCATTTACTAAAAATAGCATGCAAGATACAATCTTATTTTTATAAGAGTGCTTTGTCCATATCTCCATCTTTCTATTTATGCAAAGATATTTGGAATAATAGCGTCTGCCTGATGTAAAATAGCGTCTGCCTGATGTCTACTGTGATTTTTCTCTAGTACAGAACTATGAAAAATTGTTTAGTTTTTCATTTTTTCTGCATTGGCGTAATTTCTTGCTTCATTATTTGTATTAAGTTAATATAAAGTTACTTTAAAAATTTTCCCCATACACACACACACACACACACACACACACAAAATATACAATGTTTACACTGAACTTGAGTATTGGCTTGGCTTTCTCATATTAGAGAAACCCTATAGTATTCAACAATAAAAAGGTACTTTTTAAAATAATAAAATGGCTGTTGTCATAGAAAACTAGACAGTTAAAAAAATGCAGACACCACCAATACCTCTGTGACCTTGTTTATATCAACAGTCCTTCTGTTCCTTCTTAAATCAATATCTTCATCAACTTCAAATTTTGAGGAATATTATTAGAATGTATATTGTAATTCATGCAAGCACAGCTAAAAACTTATAACTCATGCATAGAACTCATGAATGATATATCACAATATGATGTTAAGCATTCTTAGGCTATTGCTTCCACATCAGATGAGCACAATACAGAGCTCAGCTTTCGTTCCACTGGCTGCAGGCCTGGCCTCTGTTTTCAGGCAGTGTAGGTTCATCTGAAGCAGTTTGCATTACTCTTGCTGAGACGCTGGCCACTTTACAAAGTGATTACTTTACCTATCAATCAGTGCTGGACAAACTCCTCCATGCATTGGATTTTCCAACACTTAAAATAAATAAACAAGTTTGAGTATTCAATATGTGCTAAGCTTCATGCTGAAATAGAGATGTATTTCAAGAAAAAGGCTAGCTTTTGTCAAATTAGATCTCCCTCTCTGTAGATACACATACATAAATACACACGATGTGATAAATGAACTAACAGAAATTGCCAATCTACCTCTTAAAGAGAAAATATGTGAGATTTATAAAATGGCTCTGGTAAAATCCCTTCTAATATAAAGTGAATTTATTGATATGTTCTGTGTTGAAATCTCTATGCTATGTATAATATGTTGAAAAAGTGAGATGTTGCAATACTAGCTTCACGCAAGAGACTAAGGACAGGAAAACATGACTTTAGAATTAGAAGATAAAGACAGATTTCTAGATAAAGCCTGATTTGGGCCAAGATGAAAGAGACTTAACAGCACAGCTGTACCCACAGAGCGAAGTGAAATGCACCAGGAGACGAGAAGTATAAGGTTCCAACGGAGGAGCTGGTGGGCTGTAGGACGGGTGGGCTTTGCATCAGCAGACATGCTCAGCTGATGTAGGAACATTGTAAAGGAGAAAGGATAATGGATTCACTCAGCGTAATGAGGAAAATATGGAGTTAAAGAGTGTGTTACCAGAAAGATGAATATTGAAAAAAACATTTTCATCCTATTTTTTAGTTGTTTCTTAACTCGTAAACAGAATTGTATTAGTTAAGGTTCAACAAGAGGCAGAACTGACAGAAGTTATAGAACAAAGGAATTTATTTGGAGGACTTACAAGTCTGAGGAGGGAGATAGTCCAAAATAGCGGCCTGCACTTTTGAGAGCTGAAGGGTCCAATGGCTCTTAGGCTGTGAGGCAGAATGCCCAGGACACAGGACAGCTAGAGAGGCTGCTGCAGATCTTGGTGGTTCAAGGACCCAGAGACCAGAGCGAATCTGTGATGAAGATCTGCGGCATGTGGCAAGTGGGTGTCCGTAAATAATCATGTAGGTGAGAGCTGTCCCAGGAAAAAGGCTGTCACAATCTTTCTTCTTCCTTTCTTTTATAGAAGTTGAGTCCCAGTTGGGCCTCCCACGTGCAGGGTGGGTGCTCTTTCCTCATTTGCTGGCCCACCAATCACTCACACGAACCTATAAACTCTACCGGAGTGGAGTGTTTTTTCCAACCCCCTCAAGTTAACACAATCCCTTTAAAGGTCACAAGGATAAAAGAAATAAATAGACAATGATGATGATCTTAGAAAAAACAGCAAATAAAAATAAAATGTCGAACGAAGTGTTTTGGACACTCTGAGGTACCATACATAATCCCATTGAGGAATGAAGAAGATTTTCCTCATTGTGAGAAGAAAAATTTCATTGACAGCCCTGTAAAATTGTCTCAACTGAAGATAGTCTTGTCTCTGAAGGCAAGGCTGGCCAGAACCAGCCACTCATTCGTGGGAGGGTATGCTGTTAAGTGTCAGCTGCTGCCTTCCCATTCAGAGTTGCCGGAGTGTTACTGGAAGCCTTCCACTCTCAGAGAAGGGCAGTTCAACTTCTGGCCTTTCTTGATTCTCTGTCTGCTTTTCATTTCACAGGAATTGGTCTCCAGAATATTCCTTTCATAAATCACTTGTGTGTCAACTGCTGTCTCGGTCTGTATTCTGAAAAACTAACTGTATGACTTTGCAACCTGAATGACTTGGTGGTGAATGGACTCTTGGAAATCAGCTGTAGGCAGGCAATTAGATCTCCACGGCCAATAGCGGGTGAAATGCAGGTGGCCGTTGATAGAAAGAATTTGTGCAATTGTTCAAATGACCAACAGCGATGAACAGGAATTGAAATGTGATGAATGAGGTGGAGTGACATATCAGGTTTTTTGAAAAATATGAAGGATGTGTTACCTACAAGGAGAAAGAAACTGAGCAAGTATTGTTAAACCTGGTTGATGGGCGAGATCAGCAGACATAATTCTTTAGCTAAAGGAACATGATGAATCCTGAGAGAATGACCCGTTTAAGGGCTTGTGAGTATATAAATCATAAGAAAGAAAAGCTAAAATCTTGGTGTCCAGTCAGAAATCTCCTACTCAAGGCAAGAGAATTAAGTGCCCGACTTGAGGCAACCACAGAAGGTATCATATCTTCTGTATTATTTAATTCTAAACCGAGTAATATTTGCACAGTTGGCTGTGTTAAATGAATTGATGTTTCAGTGGAGCAGAGGGGTGGTAGGTGCTTTCAAAAATTCCCCTTCACAAAACGGCAATCTCTAACAAGATGAATATTGAAAAAGTATTTCATTTTGTTGCTTTATTTTTTATTAACATAGCAGGAGGATTAAAATGTCAATTTAAAGAAAATTTGGGAGATTTCCTGTGTCTGCTCCTCTTTACTAAATTTTAAGCTATT
This sequence comes from Ctenodactylus gundi, assembly GCA_004027205.1. NCBI lineage: Eukaryota > Metazoa > Chordata > Mammalia > Rodentia > Ctenodactylidae > Ctenodactylus > Ctenodactylus gundi. The sequence goes on along the minus strand of PVKB01000356.1, from coordinate 717,045 downwards.
TTTTGAAAGTATACATAGGCAAGGTATATGATAGTTACTGAGTTATACATACAATTATAACAATATTTATATTACAAGCAAGAAAGTGTAGACAGAGAATTGTTAAAGCAACATATAAGTCTGAGTGTAACAGATTGCACCAATGAATGGAGGAATATTTCTCTTTTTTCACTCTTATATTCAAAACTGGTGAGCCTGAGATCTTTTGTGCTTGAGTGTGGCTCGTCTCCAGCTTCCAGGGTAGTTCAGAGAACCTCCCCATGTGTGGGCCTAGGTCTCTCTCAATGGACTCTTTGTACAACCCTGCAACACACTCAAGCAACTTTTGGAGGTCACCTGCTCATGGCTCTGAGATAGTCTAGGTTACTTTTTGGTTCCTGAGACATAACACCTGACATTCACCATTCGAGGGAGGAAAGGCTTATTTTAGTTCACAGTTTCAGGAGGCCTCAGTCCATTCCCGTGGAGCTGGCAACGGTGGAAACAGGTGGTGGAAAACAGCTCCTCACAGTATTACAAGAGGAAGAATTCTGGCATGCACAAAGCCAGCACATGAAAACATCTTTCCAGGCCACACTTCAGTAATCTGGAACACTCTCAGTAATCTGCCCTTCCTCATCAGGCCTCCCCTCTTAAGTAGCATAGAAAAAATCACTCTCATGATTGAATTACTTTCTAAACATGAAGCTTTTAGAGGACATTCCAGATCTGAGTCATAATAGAGACACTACTTCCTGGAAGTCTTTCAAGTCAGACTCAATGTCATCACAGTTCCAATTGCCTATCCACATTTCTTGAACACTACATTGCTGTTGAGATCTGAGACCCGAAGAGTTGAGCTCGGCAATTTTCTGTGTGTTGTGTAGTCTCCAAGGAGCTCCAAAAAGCCCATCAGTAGCATAACAAAGGCAAGAAAACAGCTCCTAGAGACAAGCTGGGATTTTTTGGGGACCCCACTGCTGCTTACTGGTCAATTAAGTCAATGCTAAACTCTTTACTTTGCTAATTTTTAAAGTTTCCATGAAAAACTTAAAGAATAGAGGTGAGACTCATTTGCTTTGGTATTTATGAAATTTCCTATTTTTTTAAAATTGTTGGTTTTAGGCAGGATAGATTCCAAAACATGTTTTTTTTTTTTTTCCTCCAGAGAAAGATTGGCTTTAAACAGTCATTGGTGAAATTTTGTTAAATAACTACTAGCCCGCCATGTTTACAGCAGTCAAACTAAGTTTAAGCCATTCTTATCATTCATGAGTCAGCAGTCAGAAAAGCAGGATCTGTCTCTAATAACCAGTGGAGGTGGAAATAATTACCCCTGTAATTTAAATAATGAATAAAATTATACACTTGACAGGCTTTTACCTCATTGACTTGAAAGCAATTATCTTTCCCTAGGATAAAAATTATTTAGAAAATGTTTATTGCTTTGGTTTTAACTGCCTTCATCTTTAGGGTAGCTAATTTTGTATGTTCACATTATTCCTAAGCATTCAGTAAGCATGCTTGCCCATCAGGAAGCAGAATCAAGTGGATAATAATTTGTTCCCATTCCTTTGTGGACTCAGAAGCAGGTCCAAAGACTAGTGCTTTCCTATTGCACTAATCTGCTTCATATATTATATAACTATTAAACATGCAAGTACACTGTGCATATGAAGTCAGTTAAATTGAAAACGTTTTAGTGGTAATCCACTTCTATCTTTCCACCTGCTCTTCAACCAAATACAGATAAATATTCTTTTTGGAATTCTGCATTTACTTTCCTGTGTAAGAATTTAGGAATTCTTTTGTTGTGGTTGTTTTTATTAAGATTGCTTTGTCTCATTATTCAAATCTGGTATAAACATTACAAAGAAGTAAATCATCCATTTTTTTTTGAGCTTGTGTTTATTCTCAAATGTTTCCCAACAGAAAGGTAGACAAGTAGGAATCATCATTAATATTCAAGCTCAGCTGTAATTTAGTGATTTCTGCATGGTCTGCTTACTAGCTGAACAAAAATTTGGATTTATTAAAATGACAATTTGAACAACTAATTCTATTACATTATGTGGCTCAGGAAATGCATGAAGTGTTCACAGCTGTGATTAAAAATGTTAACAATTTATTTGAATTATAAATGATTGAAAGGAGAACTAAATCAAATGGGAGCCATACATATTTCTTCCTAAATTAATAGGAAGTAAAAATGATTTATTATACCTCCATTTGCATTCAAAGAATATTGTAGCTCTCTTGGTATTCGTTTTGGTTTTTGACAACTGAACTGTGTTTTGAGACCACCAATTTTCTATTTCTGAAGAAACTAGAAAATGTAAAAATTACTTTAATCTAGTCATTGAAATGGTAGGTTAAAATTTCATTGAAGTTAAACTAATGAGAGTTGCATGAAGCCTCTTCTAGAGATCATCAATATTAGGACGAATCTTTTGCTACTTAGCGCTGTTCTGTAGCAGGGAGAATAGTGCAACACAAGTGCGCGTGATAAATCTCAATAAGGAATGATCCGAGGGCGGCAAGATGTATCAGGAACACATCTCCAAGGGTCAAGTGAGATGCAGATAGACCCAAATCAGTGCAGATAAGAAGGAAAGAACCCTGAAAGACATGGAGAGCCTAACATCAAAGAACACTGAAACTGTGAACAAACATTTAAAAATTCACACACACATGCACACACAGAGTTGAAGGCATAAAGTTAAGAGACACAGGACAAACAAAGGAAAAATAATGATTGATGATTTTGGAAGCAAAGAGTTTTAACTCAAGTGTAAACTCCGGTTATGTCTGAAGTCATCGATGGAAAATGTAAGTCAAAATATTCCTCCAGCAAATAGCAATGGAAACAAAGATATAGGATAGTACATAAGTTAAGATAAGTATTAAAATTTAGTCAGCTGAATCAGTACTCTCAAGCTCCACTCTGGCTATAAATTCTCAGTATTCCAAAAAATGTTACTTTTATTCTGTGTCTGAACTAGGCATGGGGTTCTTTTTTTTTTTCAGCCTCCTGTATGATAGTAGATAGTCTTCTGCTCTGTCATGGTGTAGATCTGGAATATTCCCCAAAAGCCTCATGCATCTGGGTGTGGTGGGATACCCATGCAATCAGGGACTGTTAGGAAGCAGGGTCTAATAAGAAAGGGAAGATACTGGGTCTTGACCCAGAAAGAGTGGAATACTTGGAGAGAACTTGGGAGAATGGCTCCACCCTTTTTCTTATTTGGCATCCTGGCTGCCAGGCTATGAACAGCTGTCCTGCTATCCTTCTGCAGTGTGATTCCCCCATTGCCAGCCATCCACGATTAGACTGATGCCTTCTAAAATAGAGTGAGCTAAATTGAGTCTTCCCTCTGTTAAGTGGAAGATGTGAGATATTCTGTCTCAGTGACAAAAAAATTACACATGGTCCCATGACTGTGAAAAAAGACAGCAATCATCTTCAAACTTCAGTGTTCCTTTGAATTTCTTAAAAAATAAAAACCAAAATTGTGTCTTATTTCTATTCCTGAATTTCTAAATTAGATTGGTTTGAAGTATAGCACAGCGTTAGATTTTACTCCCAAGATAATTCTGGCATCCTACATAGTTTAAGAACCAATATATCAAGTGGTGGCTCGGAAGGGAAGTGAAACAGTTAGAGGAGTTTCTATGATGTCAGGATAGACGTGGCAACTGGGATGTTGACGGCGGCCTGAATGCTTTTCTTTAGCTTACTAGGGGTATCACTCTGTAGTGCGCTTTGCAGTCATTACGAGTTAATTTTTGTTAACGATAAAAGAGACTACCATGTGCACAGTAACTCAAATTCGACAACACATAAAATAACTGGCATTTATGGGATTTTTGTTTCATCCAAGGTGGTCCTTTTTATGCTTGGATTAATAGTAACAGCAACATAATTAGTCAGATGAGCTAATTTTCTCAATACATGTTCACAACATTATCATTATATAATGGTTTAAATATTAAAATTGAACTTAGCAGATAAACAAAGCCAGATCTCCAATATTTTAGGCAAGTATTAAACCACAAAAGCGTTATTATGTCCAAATATAATCTTAAATAATAAGATCATAAGGCATTTTGAGGTAAAGGTCATTATTTTTGCTTGATATATGTAGCAACATTAGACTGTAATTATTGAATCCCTGCAAAGACACATAAAGAAATTAGTATATATCGTCCTTTTTCATTTTATTAATGATTTTTATTTTTATATCATTCTGATTTATCACATACTTTATTCTCTACGCATACTAACGAAACTTTAGATAAATTTTACATTTAAGGACTTTTAATGTGAATCACTGATCAGTACTGTGATTACTTTTTGAAAATGAAAACTCATAGATATCATGGTAATGTGACAGTTACTGATTTTCTTAGAAGTCTGCTAGGTGCAGCTCCTTACGTCACTGTTCGCTTACATATCTTTGTTGTATTCTTACTTGAAGGACATGTTGACTCAGTACAAAACTAGTGGGTTAACTTAATTTGTTAAGCGACAATTTATGTGTCAATAAATTTATAATTATTATTTTTAATGCAGTCATACGCTGCCATAAATAGCATTATGGTCTCAAAAGATGGTAAAAGCTTCATCTCTAAAACCTGTGATTATTACCTCTGATCATAAAATAGACTTGAAATGTCAGAATTATCCTATGTTATTTGGGTAGAACAAATTCAAGGTGCTTTATATGGGGAAAACAGAAGTAGGCCATATGATGGAAACAGGCAGGAGCAGAGTCAGAGGGGGAAGATGCTTTGTTCTTGGTTTACAAGATACAGAGGCCACGAGCTCAAGAAAGCAGCATGAAATTGATGCGACATGGCTATGCACAAACTCTCAAGCTTAATGTAACCATTGTGTATTGGGTATATGTATCAATAAAAACAGAGATGGAGAAGATAGCACTTGTGCAATCCAGAAAAGCAAGAAGGCAGACTCTTCTGTAGCATATCCGTAAGTCATTGATTTTCAGCTCATCAAAAACTTCTCATGACATTGAATGTCTAAACTATATGAGGGAATAGGTTTGTAAGAATTTGAGCCACTAAATTTGTCACGGTGTTTCAGAAGCCATGGGAAACTAATAAACCTATGAACTGAATGTAGTTGACATCCCAATTTTATTGATGGAGAATCTCAGCTAGAAGAGATACTGACTAACTTGCCCAAAGTCGCATGCAAGCAACTTTCCATTGAGGAGAGTTAGGATCAGAGCCCCAATAGTCTGGCTTTGCCTCCTGTACTGTGAAGGAGACTTCCCACTTTTTTTTCTGTCAATTCTAAACTATTTCAAGGTATTAGTATTAATCTATTTTTTTTATCACTGGACACAATACCTGGCATCAATAACCTAAAGGAGGAAAGATTTATTGCAGCTCACTTTTTCTGAAATTTCAGCGCGGTCATCTAGTTCCAACACACAAATGACAATTTCTGGCCTAGAAGAAAGCTGCTAGCTCTGTAGAAGTCGGAAAGCAGAGAGTGAGGGGAGAGAAGCCAGGGTGGGGTGAGAGGGTGTGCCCTCGTATCATGGGTCACTTCCTCAGTGGCCTTTCCCTCCATCCAGGCTCCACTTCCTAACAGCACAAGGAAGCCAGAAATCTTAATCTCCTGATGAGCAGGACTCTCAATAACTCAATCAGATTTCAACATGAGACTTTTCACATATGTTAAATATTTAAACCATATTTAACCCACATATTTAAACCATAACAATCATCTTAAAGTGTTGCTGGATTTATTTCTTCAGAACCATTTGTTCTAATTTTTAACAGAATAGTACTATATGACCACAGCTTATATTGAAAACATTATTCAGGCACAATATTTCTTCATTTAGAAACCGTTACCAACCTCTTCAAGAAACTAACCAGCACTGTGTTCATACCAAATCAAGAGATTTTGACATTGTCTTGTATAGAACTAATCACATTTTCTCAATAAAACAATTAAAACTTGATTATCCAGAATTTTGTATGCATCGAAATTAGAGGGTTAGAATCCTTAGCTTCACAGCAATTATTGTGTGCTCTGGAAATAACTATAAAAACAATGATTTCTCATATTTGGAGAGAAAATAAAATATTGTCCTCATTTATGAAGTCTCAAAAATTTCAGACAATAATACTTTCATATATTTTACAAAAATCTTCAAAGAATGATATATACACATATAAACACTAAAACAGTACAGATACGTAGAAAAATTAGAATTAATTTTCTCCATTGAAGACCATATAACTTATTGCCCAAACAAGAGTATTTTGGAGAGTGATATGTTCTAAGAGAAAACTAGAGAGAAAATAAACACAAAGAACAGGATAACTGTTGCAAATTGAAGATACTTTTACTATTTTTAGTATTTTTTTCAGTAGCAAACATGGTGAAGTAAGATTTATAATATCCTAGTGTAATGTGGAAGAATATTTACAATGAATCATTAAAATATATCAAACTCTGTGCAGACTTTTAGTTTTATTAAGTTTCAAATTATAATTAACTTATTTTGGTGCACCAATAAACTATGACAGCATGCTATCCCACAAATTTTCAACAATAGGTAATCATTATTTTAAACAATGTGTTCATAGGTAAAAATTTACTTCTCTGGTTTTTCTATTTCTCTGAGAAAAAGTCACATTTATTATTTTGCTCATACACGTGTATTTTTCTGTGTTCTGTTTCTTTAGACCTCTTGCCAACATTTCTATTAAGTTGATGTCTATTCTCTATTAGGGTTTGCATAAATATGTAAATCCAAATAATTCACTCATTCTCAATGTGCACAACACAAATGCATTCCTAGCAGACTATGAGAACTGTGTCTTGGGTGACCTTCTTTGGAGCTAAGATATGTCCAAATCCATCTTTCATCTGCTTATCTTCTAAAGACAGAGTGTTTTGCCATCATCTTCAAAGAACTGACGCATTGTCAAAATCATTTCCTAGCTTCTGTAAAGCAAGATAATATCAAAGTCACTGTTTCCACATTGTTTTCAGCCTGGAAATGTAGATATGTTTAAATTTATAGGAACACTCTATATAGCTAATATCAGAAAGCATCTACATGAGTAACACGTACAGAGAAAGGATACAAATGAATCACTTTGAATCTATTCTCATTGCTATATAAAAAAGAACAAAATAATCTAGCAACTGAGACTTTGATAAGGCACAATATTCAGTATCTCTTGGTCCCAAATGCAGCAGAAAACAGAAAAACAGCACATTTATCAGATAGTTATGTATTTGTACTTTGGAAAGCAGCCCTGTTGTTCATTAAATTAACTATAGCCATGTCATGCAAAATATAATACTCTAATTTCTCACCAATGCAACTTTTCATCTCAACACTCAAAATTCTTAATGCGTTACCATTAACAATGTTCTATATCTTAATTTAGCTGTGGAAATAATTAGCTAAAATATGAATTGATGTTACCTTGAAACTCTGACAAATTAAATGTTATTAGATTGAATTTGCATTTACTTTGACCTCAGGGATTTCAAATTATTCTGTTCATGCATACATGGCTAATCAAAAGTATAATTTATAGGCTGAGAACTAAGTTCATACAACTTGAAGAATTAATATCATCTAAGCTTTCAACTTTGGCCTGATGCTGCATCTTAGATCCCATTAGTTCTTCAGCTTCCATCATGCTGAGCTGAATAGCAACTGGATTGTCAACTTCTCAATGTGAAGGTAGTCCTTGCTGATCTACCAGCTTGCTGATCTACCTGATAAATCCTCTTTGATAATTAAACAAATGATCTATTTGTTTTTATTCTGTTCTTCTAGAGAATTCTAAGCAGTCAATACATACAGGAATCCATGTCTCTAGGCTGTTAGAGTCTTTAAATTCAGCATCCCCAGATTGCTATACACTTCCAAAGATGTTGTCTTTGTTTTCAGATGTTGTAACCTCAGAATTATGAAATTATTTAACCCTGACCTTTAAGTTCTGGAGTCCAATACTTACATACTTGAAAATGAGATTTTGCAAAACATATAGATTATTGAATTTACAGGAATGATATAAAAGGTGATAATACTCAGAAGAAAAGTTTTGTTAACATTTGTGATTCATCAAGGTCACATAGATTCTTTAATTAGAGATATTGAACGAAGAACCTTCCAGGCAAAGAAACTGCCAAGAGGGAAAGTGTAGAGATAGCCATGTGTGTTCTGCTCACAAAAGTCCTGAGTTTCCTGCCTAATGCAATTTGTACGGAGAATCCAGAAAGACAAATCTGGAAAGGTGGTATGGTACCAAAGCATGAACTCACTAATATCTAAAATTGGCAAGCTGGCGCACAATTGATATTCTGAAGCAGAGATTTTTCAATTTCAGTGAATCATGTAGTCATCTTGCTTTTGTCTATTTGGGTTTTTTGCATTTTATAATCATGAAAATGTAATCATTGTGTTCATTATGAAAGTTCAAATTTATTAAAATTAATTTTCAATGCTCTACTGCCACTCACTGTACATAGCTGACTGTACTTCTTTACCTGCTACTGTTCATCATTGTAAATTAGTTCAGTTTCAGCAAGATTTCAGCAATAAGAGAGAGAGAAAGTATCTTGTTGGTCTGTTATCAAAGTTTGGATGAACTGAGGAAGCCAGATGATACGTTTTTTAAAAAAGGACTTCACAACATAGAGATGAGGAAAAAATGGGAAAATGGAGCAACGTGCAAAAGGAGACAGGCCAACAAGTTCGACTATCCATTGAAACTTCGGTGTTGATAATCTACCTCCAGGTAGTAATAAAAATCATTCAAACTTTCAATATTGCCTTTTGCTCAGTATAGAAAACTAAAATCTTAAGCTCGAAATTTCTGGTTCCTGATCAGTTACCCTACAATGCCCTTATTATAAGATCTTAAGTTGCACAAATACTTGTGTGTGTTCTTTTCTTTATTTCTTTAGCTCGTACCATACTCCAATTCAGTATTATTATTATTATAGCTGTTTCCTTTCCAGGTAGAATTGGTGGATTTCTCTCTGATCGCTGAGACCTTTCCAAAAATCCAATTTGTTCAAACTCTAAATATTGTTTTTAAAAGTCAGTTTTTATCTCACTTCAAAGTTAAACCTTGACCATCTCCTTCAGAGCCTTTGAGGTCCTCTCAGAGGAGCATTTGTACTTTGTGAGTTATTTACAATAGTCCAGCAAGTGTTCATAAAAGTCAAAATCTCACAGTCATAGATTGCCTAGTCGCTCACCCGTATGTCTCCTAGAAAAAGTTGTTGATGAAATCCAAGTCTATTAGCTGCTGCCACTGAGAATTATGAGGTCCAGCAGGACACAGGGAATCGTGATCTTGGGGATTTAATAAACAGCACTTGTGACCTTCCATTTTCCTCTTGGAATTGTCTACAGTATGATTTAGCGAATGTCACCATCTTGAGTTCTCAGCAAGAAAGTAATATAGGTAACTTTTTCCCACTATAAGCTTTGACAGATGCGCACATCAGCTTGGGTCCATAAAAGTGCTGGGATATGGCTGATTTCACCAAATAATTTTAGCTAATCAACAGCACCAACAGAAGTGCCCAGAGGAAGTTCACAGACAGGAATGTGTTTTAGCCTTAGACATTCTCTCTGGCCTTGAGCACACCCAGACACTCCCCTAAATAGACACCATGAATGCAAGGAAACGTCTTTGTTCATGAAAGCTATTTTATATCAATGAATTTATAGAAATAAAGTATCAAGAAAAAAATTTTAACCTCTATTCTTCCACCTAAGTAGGTGACCACAAACACTCAAAATGGAAATTCTAACATTTTCATTGGTTAAACCCTCGGTCATTTTAATACTTTATGATAATAAAAGAAAGTGATATTTATTAAAAATCTATTTTTAGGTTTTTCCTTTACATGTTACACCAATTGTCTAATAAAGATATTACTACTCTCATGTTATAAAGAAGAAAACATACAATAAGATTTACGTAACAAGATTTTACGCATAAAGTTAGTAAGTGGCAAGACCAAGGTTAGAATGCTGGACATGCACAATAATGTCTCTCTTCTCCTCACAGATGACTATGTCACATTTGACTCTCACTAGTTTTTGCTTCTCTCTGTCGAGGTCTTTGAGTCTGACATTAGTAGAAATCAGAAAATGTATTCTAGGCCCGAGGAAGACAGCATGAATTCTATTTCGTATCTGATTAGTGGAATCCCTGGTGGGATGTATTTCTTGAAACCCTTCAACTTTTGAAGATTTGTTGGCCTGTGACTGAGGCTCTTCCCATTTTACTCTGCTTTCTTTTGAAACTCAGATGACATTTGCCATTAGAAATATTTAATTTCCAAACACTTTCAGATCTTGGAATATTGTTATTGCTTGATTACAGAATGTACTCCAAAGTCTCAGATATTGAAAGCACGGTCCCAGTTCCGCACTGCTGGGATATGGTGGAAATTCTAGAATGTGTGTGCTATTGGATGACAGTGTGTCCTTCCAGGGTGTGTCTTGCCATTCTGCCATGATGCATTGCTTTACTCTAAGTCTAGACATAATGGAGTAAGCAGAACAGAGAGAGAGAAATCCTTGAAATTATTTATGAAAATAAACATTTCGTCCTCTGGTTTGTTCTCCAAAAATTTTTGTGGTGATAGAAAGCTAGCACAAACACTTTTAAATCTTTGATTTATCTATAGTTAATCTTTACCTTTATTCTTGTGGAAGGAATTATTCTATGCTATAATATCCTATCCTATAATATCCCATCCAGTTGCTTATATCTAAATTTTATAGTTTAGAAAATTGTCATATAAAGTACAGTCAGATATGAATTTACCAGTTATAAATAGATCATGATTCATCAAAATAGCCACAGTAGTCAGTAGGCCCTATAACCCGAATGTGTGCAAATTTCCTAATTCAGTCCAGCTTAGTGCTTTTTCCACTACCTCATTCTACTTTAGCTGTGATGCTGAAAGAGGTATGTTGATTCATTCTGCCCTTGGTTTCACTTTCTGCTTAAGATATTAGCACTGAGGCAAGGCTAGAGCTTTCCCAGGAAGAAACGTCAACGAAGTCTCTTCTTCATTCCTTCAATTGCTTTGAGTTGCCCTTTGGTCCCCGTAGCCCAAGGTGGTTGCTCCTCCCTCGCTTCCTGACCCAAAAGTCAACAACATTCACTTGAACTCTCTACTCTGGGCAACCCCCAATCTCAACAAGTAGGCACCACCATTCCAAGTCAACCCCCCGAGCATCTTTCCCTTCCAACCAGGCCCTAACTCCCATTAATACAGTTATCCCAATACGTCTGAATCCATGAGGCTTCGGGGGGACATTCCAGATCCAAACAGCAGTGTCTAAACCATAAGAGAGTCGACTCTCTATAAAATCATTTATTTGTTAAAAGGAATATATATTTATATATTTTCCCATCTTTGAGAGCACTCCATAGCAATATTTCTCAGTTTAAATCATAGAACACTTATAAAGAAATGCACAATAAAATAAATTTGGGAAAACATGGCACAATGTGATCTCTCCTGGAATTCTTCATTAACATAAGGATATCAACTTTGAAGGGACCCTTTTAATTAAAGACTTTTATACCAGATTTAATGGCTAAGAGCATTTGCTTAGCAGGACTTCAACTATAGGGAACACGACTATTAAAAATCCCTCAGGCTATCTTTGAAATCAGTCTCTAGTTTTGATCAGAAATCTCTTTCTTAGCATCTGAGTATAGCCAGCATGCAGTGGCACCCTAGTTCTTGGACAACCCAGGACATTGTTGACTGAAGGCATCACCTTGAAGACTCTTGAAGGGCCTTGTCAAATCTTTCTTAGACTGTACCCAATTTTCCCTCCCTCTCTCCTTCATGCAGGGTCAGGGTCTCATCTGTCTGAAGGTTTCTCAGACTTCTCAGTCTTATTTTTCTTACTCAAAAGTTTCATGTGTAATGCTATCCTCACACAGGTAACCCATGTGCAGCATCTACTTCGAGGAGACACTTGAAGAACAAGAAAACATTTCTACCACTTCTATGATCCCTAAATATTGTTAACTTAAAGTCTCAGTGTAGTTTCTAATTATTTCATAGAACTTATTGTGGGGAATAATGGAAAATGGAGGAGTTGGGGAGGGAGGTAGGTGGTCAAAAAGGGAGAGGGGAAGGAAAGCTTTGTAACTTTTCCATGATACGTATGTGCACAATATACTCAAGATCAATGTAAACTTTATGCATGACACACATATCAATAAAATGGAGATAAAGCAGACTGTTCTGTTAAATAGATGCAAGTGAACAAGTATAAACATAAACAAACATGTAAATTGAAATATAAATAACCAGCAGCAAAATTACACCTCATTAAAATATATCAATAAAAAAAATAAAGAGGTAACAGCTTGCTGAGATCTGGCAGTGGGAAAGAGCTCTTGAGATATTATTGGACAGTTGCCTTCAGCATCCTGCTTTTCCTGCTTTTTAGGAGTTACCAATGATAAGTAGCGCCATGCAAGAGGCCTGTTTATTTTCTACACAGTCACCCATGCTCTACCGTCTCCAAAACTCCTTTTGGGCCAAACCTTCTTGGTCGTTCACTCAGGCTTAATGTTCATTATGATCATTGCTGTCTCCTGAATTCTGGCAGCGCCGTTGCCTCCCCTTGACCTCTGTTAACTTATAGCTGCATCTTCATGGACAATACACAAGCTTTGTGATGCCTCTTCTACCATCATTCCTACCTGTCAATGGATTTCTTAGTGGTTTCTGTGCCCTTCTTGGCACGATGGACTAGGTGAATGATGCGTCATTGTTTTCCCATTAAGCACAATTATACGTGGATGCTCTGGCTCCACATAGCACATCCATTTCAAAAGGCACATTTCCCTCAGCCTCTTTATTACTTCCTTGTGTGTCTGCCAAAGATACTCAGACATTTTTACTCCTAGTTTTAGTGATCACTCTGTGCAGACTTTTAAGAGCCATTCAAACAAAAAGAAAAAACGTCTTCTGAGCCCTTTCCAAAGTGTTAATTCTTGTCCTGAGAAAATGACCCCAGTCCCTGAATTCAGCCTTCTCAACTCAAATATGCAAAACTCAAATACGCAAAATATAATAGCAGAAATGACTCTGGTTGGTACATGCTAGATTCTTACAAGTGATTTGTATATATTTTGTCTTCGGTATCAGGCACAGCACATTCTCTAACCCTTCTTTATTGGCCCCAGTGTCTCATCCAGGACTATTTTTCACATAATAGAATTACCCAGCTCAGCACTTTAGAGTCTTTAGAGCTTTGCTCGCAACTTAATCCTCAACCTATCACTCATCGGAGCTTCTTCCACTGCAAAAGATAAAATTCCTTGATGAGGGCCTTTTGGATCTCATGCATAACCATCAACTGCTTTCATAAACCCTGTCTCTCATTTTTCTCTTCATGTCATCAGTACAACTTCTCAGTAGCCAGTTAACTCCACCTTCTTTGCAGGCATCTCCCTCCCTATATGTTTCAAATTTTTCACTATTTTACCTGTCACATCATGTTCTTCACTGAGACATTTTTTGAAGGTTTCTAACGATTAAGGTGCTGCTGTTGCTGTATTTCTACAGCTGTCATGACTCATATTTTGACCAGGGTGATGCCTTTTCTGGCAGTGCCAAACCTCAGCTATACCACCCGTTTTCTTACATCACTCTTGGCACCACTTGTGTTCATGGGAGAAGAAAACACAGGGGAAGAATTGTGCATGTATGAAATTTATCAGGGAAATGCCAGTGGTGGATAATAGGGGTCCAAGGTGGCTGGGAAAGCTGCCACATCAGAGTGTAGATCTGATCTTCTTGAAGGACAGTAGCACTGAAGAAGAGTCAGCTGGACAGATCATTAATTCATGATACAGTGAAGTTCTGCAGAATTTAACCAAGCTGATAGAGTGTTTTGACCTCAAGTAGTCTTTTGTTTCCCAGGAAACACGCCATTAGTGTTCCATCCTGCTAGGTCATCAACTGAAAGACCCTCCAGGGAAGCATTATGCTGAATTACACTGAAGAACTTTTATACTCAGCAGTTGGGCCTACTCATTATATTCTGCGCAGTGTTTGGCTGAAGAAGTACAGTCCTAAGGCCTCCTCTCTGCTTTCCATCCCTTGCATTTCCCCAATGAATCTCTTATGTGCTAATTCCTTCTGATGTCTACTTCTGAGATGATCCAAACTAACACTAGTAACACCAAGAACGAACCAAGGGAAGAGCAAGTAAGACTGAGATGAGACAGATTCATTTACTGAGCAAAAAATGAAAAAACTGAGCCTGGGTAGGAGGTGGGACACAGGTAACCACTTCAACACAGCAGCGGCTCAAACACTAAACACCTCGAGGACAGTTCTTAGTAGAGCAAAATGATGTGGCAGGTGAAATTATGAAAGAATTTGAAACATATTGCTCTTAGAAAGTTGGTCTTGCTATCATTGGCTCAGAAATTAAGAGACAGGTTGAGCCTGTTTATGAAGACAATCACTGCGGTACGTGCAGGAATAGTGATATAGTTACAGCCATGAGAGGAATCACTCCCTCCTGGAGGAAGCTAGTGGTGTTTTTCACAACAGTAGATAGATGAACAATATTTTACCAAGTCCTATTTCTATACCAAGGTTTGACTTTTCTCTGTCCTTCATGCCTTCGGGACCTTATATGCTTCCTATTTTTAATACTTTCAAATATTTCCTGAATCATGTAGTCTATATACATGGATTTTTACTAGTGTCACTTTCTTCTAAGTCGAAGCCATTGCAATGAGCTTGTACTATGTGTCAAGCACTGTGGTGAACATTTTGCTTATTTTATATTACCTTTTTCTTCCTAATATCTTCAAAAAGCAAATATTCTCAGAAGGGAAACTTGAGGCCAAGAGACATTAGAAATACATAGGATATTAAAAACTTTACAGGACAAGATTTTCATCCCAAGAGTTTGTTCTTCAGTTCTGTGCTTCACTATGTATAAATATGCTAATTCTTTGTGAAGTGCTGTAGATACAATTCAGTGTGTTTTTAAACAATATTCCACCTTTCACGATGTCTACCACAATTTCTGAGGAGGGTTTTCTAGTACAAATTTACCTGTTTTGTGTTCAAAATATTCAGTACTCATAAATATTTTCCTTTTGTTTGGAAGTGTATTCGTAAATAGTTAATTGAGTCTTTGAAGAAAGAAACAAAAACACAGTCCTAATTTAGAGCAATACTCCCACCATATCCAGTTTTAAGCTGGAGTATCAGTAAATACAAGTTGAAAGAGGATGTCAAGTACGACAGCATCCTGTCATGTTTGTGGTACGCAGTACAATGAACGTAAAGCAAGAGCATGAAGAGAAGTAAAACACTTTCCTTTAACGTTATTTTATTATAAATTTTTATATATTTAATGTTTAATGCTGGCTTTTTAAAAAAACAACCAGCTCACGAAATTCCTGAAATGTTGCAATTAGCTCTTGCAAGCCAGATGAGACCATTCCAGCACATAATTGCTTAGAATTCTTTTAAATCATCCCTCCCTGGCTTATGTCTTCTAACTCTGAAAAGTTTGTGTTAACATCTGGTGGCCATTCTGGGGTGAATAGCGCTCACTCTCCTGACTTCAAATTTCTATGTTGACTTTCCTATCATAGAATGAGACTATATTTGGTGCTGGATGTTATGTGGGTAGGCACTGAGGTGATAGGCCTTGTGTCCTTCCGAGAAGTGGAAGAAATGCTGGGAAGACTCACACACAGAGACAATGCTAGGTGAGGATACAGCCAAAAGATGGCCACCTGTGAACGAATGAGACCTGCAAAGAAACCTCATCTGTAAACACTTGATCTTTTACTTCTAGCCTCCAGTACAGCAGTAAAAAAAAGCTTCTATCACCTGCGCCTCGCTGTCCCCGGTATTTAACTATGGCGGCAGTTTTAGAAGACTGACGCAAAGGCGAACCAGGGAACCACTTCTGAGCTGCACTATAATCTTTAGTTTGATGATGATTTGTTTTAGGGATTTTTAAACAAATCAGAATCTTCTGATACTACACAATTTCTTCTACACTTCACTGCAAATCTCTAAAAGAGAATCTTAAAACCAAGACTGAAATGAAAGTGCTGGGAATTGCTTTCTCGCTGTCTCATTTTCCTCTGGCATGACCAAATCTGGAATGCTGCGCTCTCGCTAACTTTAGATACCAGAGGTATTATACTTCAGACAGTTTTCCCAAAAATGATGCTCAAGTCTGTCTAGAACATCCAGGAACTCATTTGGATTCATTCGAACACATCTGTGTGTTTATGCTAAGTAATGAAATATTAAGTGTGCATGCTATTTTTCACTGACTCTCACTAACTATGACTGTGACTATCTTAACATCGATGTTTTGATATTGCTTTAATCAATTCTATTTATATAGGTAACACTCTGTATGCATTGAGGTAATTTCTTTTAGCATAAAAGTAGCACTGCAAAGATAATAAGTTTCACTTTGACTCAAATAGTGTCTTACAGAAATTGAAGCCATATTTTGCTTAACAACCTAATGAGTATCTTTTATGAATTAGTTGTAATACCTATAATTTCTTTCAGTGGGGGCATTTTTACAGCAAATAATTGCATTTAGATTAAAAACACTTCAGACAAATTAAAGTATTCTCACAAAATCTACATCCCTAAGGGACAGGGTTAGCGTGACCACTGAGGGATAGGAAATATGCACAAATTTTATGAGGTTCAAAGTGTTTTTAATTTGGCTACTTTAAAGTTACGACTACTCGTGAGGTACACTGGGAAACAAATCTCTCAAAAGCAAGTTTAAAATGTGGCTTTATTGACTAGAGTCTATGCAGAAAATTTTCATTAGCATCTATCCATGAATTAAATAAAAAATTTCTTCTTAAAAAGCTTGGATAGAAACCCAGGAGGCTGAAGATAAAGAAAGCAGAATAACAGAATCAGAGTCAGTGTGGGTAGTGGACTAAGTCTCAAAAAAAGCTTGAAATGGGAAACGGACCCTCTTTCTCATTTCTTGCTTCTTTAGTTTTCTTTTGGTTCTTTTTTAATGAAGAATCCCTCTCTCTCGGGACACCTTACTTGCAGAATGTGTTTCCACACTCGAGTCTGCACTGAGAACAAGACTGAGAAGTGTCCTGGATCTTTCATAAGCGATACTTCCATCACAAATTACCCCTGCACACTGTCAGGGCTCTTCTCTTTGGGTGGTGACTTTCAACTCTTACTACATTAGTGAAAAGCGGTTCAAGTATTTGACATTATCTTATATGAAGTAAGGTATTACCTTAGAATTAAGTTGAAACTGCAATTTGAAAAACCAACTGCTCATTAAAAAGAATCTTTAAAAAGTAAGACAATTTTGCATGAGCCTACAAAGAGCTTGCACATTTTAAGCCTACCTTTTTCATTTAACCATAATAATAAAATAATAATAAAAAACCCCTTTTATGTTTCTGATTGATTGACTCAGAAGAAAATACAAATCATGCTTTTAATGAATAACAGGTTAGGGACTCAGTAGTTTCTTTTTCTCTCTCCCTAAAATGGTCTGTGAATGAGTCAACCCAACATGGCTAGAATGAGAGTTGCAAGCATCTTGGCCCCATACACGCGTTCAGAGATCCACGCTAATGTACGATTCCCACACTTCTAGCTGTGTCCTGTGGTTATAGCAACAGCAAAACACATATTACAACTGTGTATGTGCTTTGTCGACATTCCAACCTTTTGCCTGTCCTTATTTTTGGTCTTGTTTTTTGTAGTGATGAGAAATTGTATGGACCACGTGTAAAGTACATAATATAGTTAATGTACATATACAGGTAAAAATTATTTTAGCATTTAAACATCAAGGATAATAAAACAATGGGTCATAGGTAGGACACACCTGCTGTGCAGCCTTGGACAGAAGGTTACATTTATCACTTTCCTCACAACTGATTGACCAGAACTCATTATAAATTCCTATCTTATAGCAGGTAGGTAGAAAATGAAATCAAGTCTTGTGTCTAGGAGGAGAGAAGAACTGGACATGGGTGAATGTATCAACTTTGTATCAACAATTCACCTTACCAGACTCTCCATCAACTGTTAATTTTTAACATAAGCAATTTTATAGGACTTAAGGAAAAGTTTATGTGTAAATCACCTTTTAAAACAAATGTATCCAGTAATATGTGTCCAATATGATGTTAGACTTCTGCATGTATATTTATGTATTCTATTTTTTGAAAATCTTTGATTTTTGTTAGATTTGTTATTGTATCACAGTGGCTCTAATTTTATAGCTCATTTATCTAAACTAAAATAACTTCTGAATAATTTCTTTCCTTAAATTGGGAAAAAATATAAAGTAGGCTTTAATGAGAATCCAGATAAGTCAATTACCATGAATATAACTTCTTGGTTATAGGAACATGTAGTGAGTTCTTGGAGTGCCTGAAGGACTCACGCAGTTGAAAACTTGAATGCTTGCTCTTTCAACTTATAAATTCATTACTTTGAAAAATTCATAAGTGTAGTTATTAACAACATTAATGCAGAATATTTAGAAAGAATAGTAAATATAAAATACTCCACAAACTCAAATTGAGACTAAGCCAAAAAGATTGGTGTTATTGACTATTCCATTCTGTGCCGGCAGCAGCTTATTGTTCCTCTAACATACACAATCAAAGTAGAGCTACAGAAAATCCAGGAATAAATCATGAAATCTAAAACACATAATCTTGATCACAGAAAAAAGAAACAGAAATAAAACTATGATAATTAGCTACTTCATGTTATCACCAACCCAATTTGTGTATCCCACAAAGGCCAGATAAAGAAAAGACAGAATGTGTTAGAGACAGTGACCTGTGACATTGGTACCCATTACTCACAGGTGACTTGTAGCTCCAGTGAGTCTTCAGAATATCCCTTCAGGTTTTCTATACCATGTGAAAAATTAGCTGTACAGGATCAGCTCTGTCCTTCTACCCCATCTACCTCTTATTTCCAAGATGTTGCTATTATAACCAACAAAATAGCACAGAGCAAGAATGACCGTCAAGAACTTCTATCAACTAGCACCTCATTAAACAGCAATAATGTAATCTACCTAATAGGTATTATTTTCTGTAACAAAAAAAGATATTGATTATTTCTAGATCAGATGACCTTTCCAAGTGAGTAAATGGAAGGTCACAATATTTATAAACTTAAATTAAGCATGAGGATTCAGTACAGTAATACATTACTTTAGAGTCTAGGCTAATTAAATTTATAATTTGGCAAAATAATGTTATTTTTTATTTATTTTCCCCCATTTTATTAGTATGTATTTGCAATAGATAGGGGTCACATTAAACTTGAGAACTTGCTGTGCAAACCCATTGCATTGGGAGATGCACTACAGCAGTTAGAGAGCTTGCCTAGTAAGCTCAACACCCTGCATTCAATTCCCTAGCACTACATAAGCATGGTGGCTCACATCTGTAATGCCAGCACGTGGGAGATGGAGGTAGGAGGATTTCCATGAATTGAGACCAGGTTGGAATATGCAGCGAGTTCAAGACCTGTCAGAGCACTGAGTGAGACTCTGTATCAAAAAAAAAAAAAAGTGCATCAAAAATGTCAACAGTCAGAGTTAATCTCCCATCATGTCAGGCTATCTTTATGTAGGTTAATGATATGCCCTAAACTACCAGCCTTTGAAACAGTTGTCCTGATATTACCATTGATGTCATATAGTGTGAGAGGCATCTAATGTATGCCTGAGGAACCTGTCAAATGTGAATACCTCTAGAAGCATGATGACAATTGTCACTGGGATTTCCCTAATATAGAATTCTTTATTTTTGTTATTATTTGTTCAAAGATAATCAGCCAATTTAACAATACTCTCCTAGGAAATTACACTGATGTCCATGGGGATTTTCCATGAAGAATATCTACTTTAGTTATAAATCTCTAAGTCATTTGGGTCATAATCAACCACATTAGTGTTGTGCCTGAAGAACTATGTTAGCTGTATAGTACCTCATCAGAAAGATAGTTTTCTCAATTTTTTTTATTTTTGCTTGTCTTTATTTTTAAAAAAACCTTCCCATATTGCTTCTAGGTTATTAAAGACTGAAAGAGTTTATAATTCTTCTTTAGAGCTGTGATGGAGATTCAAATGTCAACATAGCTGGTCTACAGACTAGCTATTCAAACACTAATATAGGTGTTATTATTCACAAAGAGGTTGTAGATGTGATTACACTACAACTATTTCGGTTTATAAAGGGAAATTGTCATGGATCCTGTTGGTAAATGCGACTAGGTGAATTGGAATGTCTTAAAAGTAGAGCTGAGGCTTCCCTGAATGAAAAAGAAATCCCACTTTAAGAGAGCAGCTTTCCTCATTCTGAAAGTACCAGACTACACATGTCAGTAACTCCCCTGTGGATTTGGACTTACCCTCGTGGTAATTGTCTGAATACGCATCTACTTATTCTGCTTCTCAGGTTGAAGCCATGCTGACATGAGGATTAATTTACACAGGAGGCCCCGAGTAGGTCTGAGATGACTCGGGGGTAAAAATGGAAATATTACATTGTTAAAAGTGTAGCTTCGTGGTCTTTCACCAAATTCTATTTATACAACGGCCGACTGCACAGAAAAATCAGACCCTGACTTGCTTCCCTGGGTTGCGTAACACTGGTTGTAAACAATAAGACAATGACGGTACTCTTGGATGAATTCTTATCTCAGCAAATAGCTTTTTTTTTTCATTTGAAGAGCAAACTTTTGCTACGTGTGACAGCTTCAGCTCTTCAGCTATAGAAGTCTAGAGTAGGCACCTTTTTTCTAGGGGAAGAAGAGCTTGCAGTTTGATGGTAAATCAAATCAAAATATTAGCTTATTTTAAGGTTCATTGTAAAAAGAAATTTGAACCAGATTCAATTTTTGTATTTTGCCTTTCAGCAAAGCCATCTGGATTTTCAAATGAGAATATCATAGTATAACATGGTATTTTAGGGCTTGGAATGACTTAAAACTTAAGTAGACAACTTAGGTAGATAAGCAACTTAGGAAGCTCACCTATGTTGATCACTTATCAAAAGGTCTCTGTTGTGCTTATATCACATTAAGGCCTCAGATTTTCTGAGGGGGGCATGTGACGAATAAGGATGCCCAATCAAAATTCTTAATTTCAGAAGCTACTATATTTTAAGTTTGAACATTTTTATGTTATTTCTCCAAGTTATGAATGAATTTCTCCGATTGAATCAGTATGCGTCTTTTTACAAGACAATAGACATTATTTGTTCATTGCTTCTTCTTTGAGCTTTGGCTATCAGGAAGTTTCAGAATAAAATTTAGTCTTTACATAGAATTATCTGTGTTATTTCAGAATTATTTTATGTTTATCGCCTCTTCTGTAGTTGTATTCTTTTCTTCTTAAATAGTCACAGCCTATGACTATTTAAAAGCAATCTGTGTTTTTCAGGAAAGTCAACTTATTAGAAGAGTATTGTTTATTAGAAGAGTTATTTCAGTAAAGAGGGGAGAAGGTAGAGACAGCAAATTGGCCACTGTGGGGACAGTGGCCCCCCTTCTTCATCAGATCCTCATAAGAAGTGGGCAGTGTACCTCTCAGAGAGATGAGATAAAGATTTTATCCTATAAAAATTCTCATATAAAAAACCTTATACTTACTATTCCATTCCTGAGGTCCCACATTGATTGAGGTTCTTGATCTATTCTTTCTATAGTCTACAGTTTAAAACTTGAACTGGGAAAAGCAGGGGTGACTCAAGAAATTCCCAAAACCGCTGTGGCTGATGACAGAAGAGGGCCAAAGAGACTCGCGCAAGCCACGAGGAGCACCTACAAGTTCTTATTATACGTGGAGTGATAATTCTTGAATCCTTTAGGAAAGTAGTTGAAAAAACATACACTCTTCTACATACACACACTAGATTGTCACTTTCGGGTAAAGTCTGAGTGCTCTTCCTTAATTCACTACTGATCGGAGTTCAAGTCTAGAATTATTTTAAAAAGTGGAAGAAATTGAGTGAAAGATTATTACTACAGGAAGCAATGGATACTTGGGAAATTGTCTAAACAGATTTGCTTTCAGTAGCTTCACTGAACGGAACTGTGAAGATTTGCACTTTTCACCAACATTTCACATAAGCTGCAACATTACTCCTTGTTTCAGGGAAAAGACAGAATCAACCAGACATTTTTCCCAGTTTTACATTAGCAGTTACTCACACAACCTTGTGTTTCCTCCCCACTAGGGGTGGACTCTCTTCCCAGGAAAGCCAAACCCCTTCTTACAGTCTATCCTTTCACACCTACTCAAAAACATAACTTTCTATGTCTTCTAAATCATTAATTATCAAAGAGATGAATGTTATTTTTAAAATAAATAATTTCCTATAAGAAAATAAACAGCGAAAGCTCGAGTTTCTTCTCCGTTGCATTCACTCCCCATCCGCACGCTTTTCCTAACTGCAAAATTTCTTACAGTGAATTGCTCCCTGCCTGTGCTGTTTTTCCTCCTTTCTTTTTATGTCTCCACACTCACTGCACTGGAACGACCTCTAATAGAACGCAGGTTCTCAGGCCCTACTCACCACGCAGCTCCCGGCGCAGCCTTTTAGTTTTCCTTCTCCCACTGTGTTGACTCCTTCCCTTCAGGGCATCTCACACACACTTGGGGGGGGGGGGGGAGGAAAGGTCATTTGGCAATAATAGCAAGGAAAATGTAACAGACAGAAAGGAGTAAACAGAGAAGCAAGTTAGGATCAAAGGTAGTTCACAGGGAGGGTCGCTTTTATGTGGGGGAAAGATAGCACCTTCGGGACCCCTTGAGTACACAGCAAACTACACACTCTGCCATCACTCCACGCAAGTGAAATGTGACACTGTATTTCTTGTGTGCCCAAAGAATTTAAAAGTATACATATTAAAATATAAGTAATAATATGTAAATACAAACTCAACAAGAAATGTCTACTAAGAAAACAATTTATTATTTTTTAAATAGAAATTAATGTATAACCAATTGTAGGAGGCCAACAGAAATCCATGACATATTACTTATGGTCTCTACCTTCCTCTTGTCTGGCATATTTTCAGCAAGTGTAAATGTCTGAAAGATTTTGAAAAACTTTTTTAATAGTTACTGAAGGTGTACTTTCTATACAGCAGAGTAAAGAAAGAAATTCTATCAACATGGACTTTGATTGGAGATAATTATTTAGTAGCTTTGAAAACTAAAGTTCAAGGTCCCATGTTAGGACAGGTATGAAAAGATATGGAGTAGGGCTTTGGGAAACCTACCGAAGTAGCCAGAGGTACAAGACACATAGGGGGAAAATCCTACATACTTATCTATTTTGAAAATAAGATTAAAACTATATATATATATATATATATATATATATATATATATATATATATGAGAAGAAGGGGGAAAAGTAACTTCAGAGACCCCAGTGACAAGACCAAAGTTCTTAAAACAAAAAAAGGAAAAGATTTTGATAGGCTGTATGGCAATGTGATGGAAAAAAAATGTCTGAGCAATGCTTCGAAGAAGAAAGATTGAACTTCCCATAAGTGAGATAGGTTTTCTGAAATATACTAATTAACTGTTTCTATAAAAAGTGCCAACAACGCATGTGTTTCCAGCAGGCATATTTCCACTGAACACATTTTCTACCCATGAGTTATAAAAATTAATTGCTAAGGCAGTTCCATATTGTCAAGACATCTGCTGAAAACTTTCCTCCAGCAGATTCAGGGAAATATAATTAAAGAAAGCACGTGGAGTATTTGGAGACATTTTTATGTGTGCCTAGTGCAGCCGAACTTGAACAGGTGCCAGGATATGGCAAAACACTGCCAAATGTGTTCACATTCACCTACTGACCAGCATCAGAAAATATTCACATTAGAAGCTAAGTGTTTCTGGGAAATATTTTGCCCAGTTCGAGGAAAACTGAACGCAGGACCTCTCAAATAAAAAATAAAGTAGTTCTCTTGCTTTGGTGACGACAGTTGCAAAAACCACTCAAGTCCTGACTGTGCTGCCCCCTGAGCACACACTGAGCCTGCCTGCGTCCTAGGAGGAAGGTGTTACTGACTTGGAACACTCAATGCCCAGACTTGCTGTGGAAGGAGAATGCAGATTTCATTAACACGTGGTGCCGAGTTGCAATTTTCAGCAAAAGATCTTGGCTCACCATTTTTTTTGTTTGATACCATAGCAAACTGAGCATAACTTGGTTAGTACCCACTGGTACTGACTACTGAAGATATATTGTGTGACTCTAATGACTTTAACTAAGAAAATAAAGTGTACGTAGGGGAAATCTTGCCAAGTTGCAATGGGAATCTATTTTGTTTTTCTAGAAATTTGCCTTTTCTCCTTCGACCTCCTTCTTGGTCATGCATAGGACTTGCTTTCTGCCGAGCCATGGATATGATCATTGTTTTTCGATTCTGTGTCCATTCAGCTTGGCTGGCCTAAAATTCAAAACAAAACAAGTGGATTTAGGATGCTGTGCTTGTAAACATTTTAGTATAAAATGGTTGTACATCTCATAATAAAAAGAGCGTTTCAAGCAGAGGAAAACACAGAAGAGAGCTTGGTAGGCCAATCTCCCTTGACACCACCCAGAGAGAGATGTGACAGGTTATGAAAAGCTACTTACAGATTTCTTGGCTAGCACCACAAAGCTCAGTGCATCGGTTGTATTTCTGATAAGTGTTAATGAATAGAACCAGGGATTGAAATCTCTTTCTACCATGGGATGCACATGAAGGGTTTTTTTAAAATTTTGTTGTTTTGTTGTTTTGTACTAAACCAACACCAGACCTGAGTCATCAAAGTTTTTGTAGTATAAATATAGAATGTCCTCCCAAAGTCTCATCTATTCCAATAGTGACTGGATCACAGGGTGTCGTACTCAGCGGATTGCTCAATTGATATTTATGTGCTGTTAGGAGATGACGCCTGCTTGAAGGATGAGGCACTATGGGTGTGACCCGGGAAGGCTCCGCCCTTTTCTGTATTTTCTGGCTGACATGAAGTGCAGAGCTGTTGGTTACAATGACTTTTTTGCATTGGCGCCAGATGACTGTGCATAGACTAAGACCTCTGAAACTGTAGCTGAAACGAGGCTCTGTCCCCTTCAGTTGCAGGTGTCAGGTATTGTGTTCCAGCAAGGGAAACCGGCTAAAGCAGAATCTTATGGTACTTTTCCAGCATTTCTTCTGATCATTTTGTTCTTTGACCTCACACATGCAACGTCATTGAGACTTGTGTTAGACATTTAGTGAGGCTGATGCAAGTACTGAAAAACAACATATTTATTCTCTTTCCATGCTTCACCCTAGATTCCCTCGCAGAACAGGAATTCAAGGTGACCTTCCTGCGTCCTTAATAGAGTCACACATCTCTTCTTGTGGCTAGAGTGAGAAATGGATGAGGTATGTTGACATCATCACGTTTAATGCCATAAAGGTTACAGAATATAAGAGCAGAAAGGGACCTCCGAGGTAAATAACAAATTACACAAAATCATCATTTCACACGTATGAAAATTTAGGAGCAGAGAGATGTCAATTTATTCAGACAGCAGCTAGTAAAACCCTCGGAACTAGTGTCCAGGATGTTTATCTTCCAGTCCATGGATTTACACTTAAGTACCTTACAAAACTTACTAAGAACACTTCAAACCTGTTACCTAAACATCTTTAGCCCAGACTCATGACACTGAAAATTGAAAATTAAAATATATTCATTTGCTATGTACACACACACACACACACACACACACACACACACACACACTGGTTCTGAACAGATCTTACTGAAGGTAAATTTCAGCAGGTTTATGAATCATACCAGGTACATTTATTCCAGAATAAGAAAAAAAAAGTTGAAGAGAAAGAAAGAACAAATTCATTTCTCCAATTTAATTTAATCCTCTTCTCAATTGAATTTGGTCTTAGCGTGAGATTATTGGCTGTGGTAGGTATTTTTTCTAATTAGATATAACTCTGTGTAACAATGAGTTGTGTCTAATAGTTTAAACACGCTCATTAGGCAAATGGGATTCTACTGTGTGTTTGTTATGCAGAAACCCCAAAGAGAAATATGGTCATCACCAGCCTCAAAGATATTCAAACACATATTACAAATTAGTGAAATAAATTTATTTTTGTATTTAGTCTTAGCATAGGTTTTCTAGATATAAGAATTCTGGCTAAGAAGTATTTTTACACCATTCAAGAAGACACTATACTAATGTTATAGCTATTTTGCCAGAATAGTAAAATATTAGAGCAAGGTTTTAAATAGAAAATGATCCAATCTTACTACACTATAAAATGCTGTTTTCAGCAGTGAGGACTTTGAATATATGAATGTTTTCAAAAGCAATGAATAAAACAAAATCTATAGATAACTTAGCTATTTTAGAAGTTTTGGAGATATAATTTACATACCACCAAAACTAACCAGCCAGGTGTGGTGGCACACACCTGTAATCTCAGCACTCGGGAAGCTAAGTCAGGAAGTTTGCTGTGAGCCCAAGGTCAGCCTGAGCTATATACTGAGTTCAGGATCAGCCAGGACTACAGAGTGAGACACTGTCTCAAAAAATAACATAAAATAAAAAAACTACCGTGGGATGGGATATATCTTTAAAAAATGGAAAAGGTTTAACCCCCACAAAGTCTCAATAACTTAATGTTGCTTTGTGTATTTATGGAGGAAAGTGCAACGGAAAGAACAGTCACTCTCATAAACTTCCTAGAGGAGAGGGGATACACAATTTGAAAAGTCTGCAGGATAACTAAGTCATGATTGTGAGCAGGTTATTCTGGAAAAGCATGCAGCTAGTAAGGACCTGAAAGACTCCCTGACTGAGGATCCAGACCCAACTCTATACAGAAAATACATTTCTGTCTATAACAGAGAATAAGAGCAGAATATGCAGTTGCTACCTTACAACAAGTGCTTGAGAGCTCGCCGCTCCCTCCAGGGACTAGTGCTCAATTGGCTGAACTTCTCGCGTTAACTGAAGCTTTAGAGCTTACTTATGGAAAGAGGGTTAACATAGATGCAGATTCTAAGTAACCTTTTCTGGTCCAGGCATCTGGAAAAGGCCCAAGGTCCTAACAGCTCCAGGGTCTCTCATAAAGTATCATCAGGCCATAGAGCGCCTCCTGAAGGCCATCTTCTCGCCGAAGAAAGAAGCAGTGATGCACTGAAAAGGTCACTAGAAAGGCACTGATAAAATCTGCCTGGGAGATCAATGGGCTTATGCACCTTTGCACACGGTGGCTAAAGAAACCACCTTGAGGAAGCAGTCTGGCACGGGTCGTTTGGCTAATGTAGCCTCCCATCAGCTGACCAAAGAAGCCACTTAGGGGTAAGTACTAGGGCCACTGCTATGGGAGCATTCCCTCAACTTCAAACCCAAGTATGACCAAGATGAGGAGTCACATGCGTTGATGGATGAACTGTCTCTTGACCCCTCAGGATGGCTCTAATATTGCTTCCCCAAGCTACCCAATGGAAAGTTTTAAAAACCCTCCCTTAGTCTTCACACGCCAGTAGAGAGTCTACCTACAAAACGGCAAAGAAGGTGTTTACAGGAAAAGATCTCAAGTCGGCGTTAGATCAGAGAGATGAGGGCTGTGAAATTAGCCAGCAAACAACCCTCTTACATTTCGACAGGCCCTTAAGGGAGCTCAGCAAATAGGAAACTACCTTGGGGAAGACTGGCAGGAAAACCTTACTCACATGCCTAGAGTAAAAGGCATCCAATACCTATTACTATGGGTAGACACTTTCACAGGATGGATAGAACCATTTTCATATAGAACAGAAAAGGCAAAGGAAATGGCTTGAGTTATGGTACAAGAAATTGTCCCTAGACTTGGATTGCCTAAAAGCATACAGAGTGACAATGGCTCTTCTTTCCCTGGAGCAGTAACTCGGAGTCAGCTCTGCTCATCCAGTAGCACCCGCACTGTGCCTGGAGGCCTCAGTCCTCAGGAGAGGCAGAGAGGATGAGCCGAGTCTTAATAACCCATCTGCAAAAGCTTATGCAGTAAATGGGACTTTCCTGGATAATACTACTCATAGCTTGGATGAGAGTAAGAAACTTGCCCAAGAAGTCTGGGCTAAGTCTTTGAGATTTCATATGAGAGGCCATTTCTAACAAATGACTTCTTACGCTGAAACTGAAGTTCAAGTTATAATCTCACTGTCTTAATTTCAAAAGGCTTTAATTGAAGGAGCAGAGGCCACACATGAGTGGATGGACCACCACTCTTCCAGCCAGAGGACATAGTGTTGGTGTGATCTCTGTCCACAACACTGTCTCTTAAGCCCATCTGGGAGAGACCTTATAATGTAAGTTTGTCTACTCCCACTGCAGCCAACTTTACTGAGCACATGTCCTGGATCCATCACTCATGCATGAAGCTTTGGAAGGACCATCCTGTTATCAAGGATTTGACTCCTGAACCTCCACACTCAGTCAAGCCTCTAGAAGGACTGAAACTCCTATTCAAGAAACAGCCATCAACAGTCACTTTGGAAAAGTAACCCAAAGGCTCCAACTATGCAACTAGCTTTTTTTAAGGATAGAATCATTCTTTCTGATTCTAATGTTCTCTTGTATGGCCATGAGCATCTCGAGGTGGACAAACGCTGAATCTAACCTACTGAGAGAAGTCATTCCCCAAAACAAGGTGGCCTTAACAGCCACTCAAAGGAGAACTTATGCTATTATTAAGGAAGAGTGTTATAATTTTGGTAATGCCTCTTATGTGTTCCTGGAATTGAAGCAACAAATAAACGTTCTGTCAGAATCTAACCCATCCTTTGATAAAAATATTTTGCTTCTTGGGATCTTTATCTTTGTGATGTTATAGTTTGGACTGTTCCTAACAAACTGTCTCTTGTTGTTTGCTTCCCCTAGACTATAAGCCATCAAGCTACAGATGCCTGTCTGCACTGAAAACCAACAAAGCCGGGCTCCAGACGTCCAACGGGGACTCTTAGACCACCCCTCTTTGGAGTGAAATGCTGGCTGCTGACACAACACCCCCGTCCAGCTTCAAGTAGCCAGAGTGGTCGTCTTCCCAATCCCCTAGTGGCAGTTACGGTCAAACGCTCCAAAAAAAAAAAAAAAAAAAAGATTGGGAGAGGAGGCAGAGGCAGTGGGTTCCTAGGCAGTTAGGAGTACAGAGTCCCCCAGAAACAGGGAATTCACTGAAAGACAGGATTATAGAGAAGGCAGCTGGCTATAACTCATAGCTGTAGCCAACCGCTCCCTAGTTAAAAAACAATAAAGAAAGATCTAAGAGAGAAGTATGCAAGGGTGAGCTGCAGCAGTGGTTTAAGGGTGGAGAACCTAGCAACCAGCCCTAGCAACTGAGCTGCATAGACTAGGACAGCCCCTTGCCAGCTACACCATGAGCACCCTCAGATAGCGAGCTTCATCGGCAACCCAGATTGTCTCTCTTCTGACTAGCAGAATCTTTACCCCCCATAAGTTTTCCAATAAAGCCTCTTCACCAAAAAAAAAAAAAAAAACTAAACCTGATCAATCAAAGGGTAGAATTTAGCAAAGTTACATATTTCTGCAAATGTGCTTTCAGTTTGCTTTAAAATAATTGCGTACACTGAAATCCCTCCAAAACTTCTATATACTCATATGTACCAAATTTCTTCTCACCTGTTAGGTCAAGAAAACCACCAACCTGCTAACATGCATATTTTTATGCCTAACTCATCCTCCAAAATATACCAATTTTGCAGTTTATCTATTAATAATATGTAACCCAATACTACTAATTTGTCCCTTACATTGCTAAGTAGTCTTTATATAGCACACACCTGCATTTGTATGTAAAATCTAATTTATTATTCATTCATATGACAGACAGATGGATTGTACCCAGCTCTCAGCTATTATAAAGAGCACTTCTGTAAACATGTATATATGTCTTTGTGTAGATATATATTTTAATTTCTCATGTGTATGTACCTAACTCAATTATTTGATTCTTGGCCTCAAGTTGAAAGGAATTTTTTATTACTCTAGGTGTAGGTAACTTGAAAGATATGTTATTTGCAAATATTTTATCCTAGTCTATAGATTTTTAAAAGTTTATTTATTTTTCAGAATTTTTTTCTTTTTTAAAAAAGTTTTCCCATTCCTATTAATATATATATATATATAATGTTTACAATGAACACAAGTATTTTGTGCCCATAAATAAATATCACATCAACTTTCCAATCTCTTCCCATTTTTGGCCTTGCCACTCTCTCCCCGTCTCTCTTAACTCCCACTTTCACTCCCATTTGACTCTATAGAATGCTTGTATTCTGGGTTTCCCAAATCAGAAAAACCAAGTGATATTTAGCATATTTGATCTTCTGCATCTGACCACTTCACCACTCTTTAGCTCAGCTTCCCACCCCTAGAATGGGCTGCAGTGGCCACATCCTGATGCTTCTTCTTTGGGTCCAGCAAAGTCCTTCATTGTGATGATTTGCTAAAAGCTTTTTTTGTCACCCAACCCATTCACAGAGTCCACAGCCTTTCTCTTCTCTCTGCAACAGCCTCTGGTGCCAGTTTACTCCTAGGCATTGTTTAAGAGTGACCCCAAAGCCCTGCTGTGCTCTTTTGAGCTTTCTTTTACTCTAAACAGTTCAATC
This sequence comes from Ctenodactylus gundi, assembly GCA_004027205.1. Lineage (NCBI taxonomy): Eukaryota > Metazoa > Chordata > Mammalia > Rodentia > Ctenodactylidae > Ctenodactylus > Ctenodactylus gundi. The sequence goes on along the minus strand of PVKB01000356.1, from coordinate 686,284 downwards.
TTAGGCTCGTGTTTTAAAATGGCTCCTGCTTACGTCATTACCTCTATATCTGCCAAGCACTGCTTCGATCTGGGCTCCAGCAGACCTTTTGTAGGGGGAGCTCACATTGTGTTTGTGTATGTGTATGCATGTGTTTGTGTATGCACTCCCTGCAGGCTTGTTTTTTGGAGACTGGGGCTACCTGCTGCTGTCAATTCCCAGTTCTTCTGGATCCACACTTACTTTGGTGTGAGGTTCTGGGCTCCAGGTTTTCCTCTGTCAGTGGATGTTGGCAGCTGCAGGAGGGATCAGTCAGTCTGGGGTGACTTCCTGGAATGCTGTTTTCCTCCGCTTCTAGTATGTCTTCAGGATTTCTTACCTTCCTGTGGTCTCCTTTCAGGTCTTGGTGCACTTCTTCTCCTGGCTTGGTGTAGGTTCTGGGCTCTGCGCAGACTTTCGATCATCTGTGGATGCCCACAGCTCACAGCCATTTGCTGTTGGCCTGGAGTTGCTTCCTGGGCTACTGTTTACCTTCAGTTATGATGTGTTTTTCAGGTTTTCTGACCTTCCTGTGGCCCTTTTTCAGTTGTTGGGGCACTCCTTCCTGTCCTAGCTACATTGAATACGCAGTTTTTAGCTATATTCTTGATTTTTAAGAGGATTCATGAGGAGACATTGTGCAGCTGTATTACTCAGCTCTTCTCTTGACTGGAACTGTGCTTATTTTTTAATTTTAATATTTCTTTTGAATATCAAAGGTTTTTAATCTTTATGAAGTCCAGAATACCTAATTAATACTCAAAATATGATTATAAGACAAGTTATTTTATTGGCTTGCTTTAAAGATGAATGACAGAAATGTCAGGAGCACAACCTAGGAAAACGGCTTTCAGTGTTCACTCTTATTAAAAAATTATTAAGGGTTATTTCCATTTGAATATTCTCAACTTTGTCTGTGTTTCTGTCTCTGTCTCTGTGACTATTAGAAGGACTATGTAAACTTGATAGGATTAGAAATTACCATTAGAACTTTCAGGTGTGTGTGACTGACGATGGGCAGGTAAATGAGAGAACACACACCGCAGGCTTTAGTGACCGAATTAGCTTGAACTAAATTAAAAGGAAGGAAGAAGAAAGATTATCACAGGCACTTCTCCTGGGAGACACCCAGCCTTTGTCACTGTCTTCAGACATAAATTCTTTCCTATAGCCACATCACCAATCCCCCCAGCAGATCCACTCCGGTCTTCAGAAATTTGCCATCTCTATGGAACAAAGATTGATGACACAGATTTGTGCCAGTTGTCCTGCACTCTAGGATTGGTTTTCTGTCTCATGTCTGAGCAGCCACTGGGCCCATCAGCTCCTCTGTGAGTCCCTGGCCATTTGTATTCTCTCGGCTCAGACTTGTAAACCCTCCAAATAAATTTTCTTTTTATTTATATATAATTTCCCTTAATTCTGCCTCTCTTGGAATCCTAACCAATGCGCTCTCTCTCTCTCTCTCTCTCTCTCTCTCTCTCTCTCTCTCTCTCTCTGTCTCTCTCTTCCTTAACAGGCTCTCTTGGCTGGTTTACCATCCAATCAGGCTTCAGAATCCTATCCCCCTTGTAAGACCTGTGTCAACTTCTGTATCAATTCACTCATTGAGGTAGATGACAATGCCACCGCCTTACAGTCCTCTTAAGGACAATTAAAATGCAAATAAATTGCTCACTAGATTTTCTAAAAGTCAATGTGTATTTTTGTCTATGTAAATTTTGAATTCTGACCTAGTCACTGAGGGGTTTATGTTTAAAATCATAATAAATCCACTTAATGTAATAAAAGTTAGGATTCTATACATTTATTAACTTATTACAGGATGAATCAGCAAAACGTTGAAATTTAAACTTAAGTTGGGCATCACAGAAAAATGCTGATGGGCCCCACTCTCCCTGCCCTGTCCCATAGTCTGACACGTCTTCACATCTAGCGATAAGAGCACCTCACTTGAGACGGTGACACAGATGCCCACATCTATTGTTCTTTCTTTCCTTTCCTTCTTCCTTCCTATTTTCTTGATTTCTTTCTCTCTTTTGGTAGTAGTCTCTGAATGTTTACTCTGTCTTTTGCCTTTGATAATGTACAGGGACCAATAGTCACTAGAGGCATCCTGGGTAAGTGGTGTCCTATAATACATTCAAGAGAGAGCACAGGACTTGCTTGTTTTTGACTTTCATGTGCTTTTCTTTTTCCTCACCTCCATCATCATTTTCTCTTCCTCTCTTTTCTGTTTCTTTTTTTTTCCACCACGTTTGATTTGGGATTGATGTTTGTGGTACTGGAGATTGAACCCGGGGCTTTTGCACTAAACTACATGCATACCTTTTTAGTATTAGTTTCATTTTTATTTTTGAAACACAATCTCACTAAGTTTCTAGGCTAGTATAAATCAGAGATGAAAAGCCCTACACTTTCCAAACAACTTAAGGAAAAGTACAGCATATCAGAAACACTTTGATAGGCTGGTAGTTCCATCATAATGACATCACTATCTCTTTTGGGGAGTGAGAATTCTGTCACGCCTTGGCACGTGAAGTATAAATATTTCAAGTTACAATTCAAAAGCAATTTCTTTACTTGATATTTCACTATTATTTTCAGTATTATTCTAAGAAATCACTTGGCTAGAAGCAAGATGTTTATAGAAAGTCCCCCAACTTTACCCAATATGGCTTTTGAAGTCTTAGACAAAATGACATCATGAGGAAGACAGTGGCTTTATACCAAGGAATGTTAAGTGTTTTTAACGACCAAGGGCCAACTCTTCAGGCTGCTTAACACTTGGTAGCAGCCCTGTGCTTATTCTCTTTAAATAGTTTCCACCACAAAATAATGATGTAAAATAGAGATGTCGATACCAATGTCCACGTGATTTTTCCCAGCCAATGGCATGTTCTCTTTCTTTTGTTTGGAAAGTTCTCCAAGCATGTGCTACCTGCACGTCACAATGTGACTGCCTGTCTTCTCCAATAACTCTCTAAAAATAGGTTTAAAATTATAAAATTGATTTTTATGTCATATACAGATACATCTATGTAATATTTAAGGCTTCTGTCATCATTAACACTTTGCTTAGCAGCTTCAAAACTAGAAAGATAGTATAGGCACAATACATAAGGGGAACACATTCTACCAGTTACACACAGCCAGAGACTGAGTGTCCTGTCTTAAGCAAGCTCTCAGCCAGAGTCTAGAGGGGCTTCCTTGATTCTGGACACCTCCCTCTGCACAAGATCCAAACTATTTCCGTGTCATCTTCCCTCTACTAAGTTCATTCAAGTGGTCCTCCCAGTATTTCAGCCTCTTGTGAAAGCTGTTTGTGGCTTTTCTGAAGTGGGGCATTCTCATTCAAAGCATCCTCCTGTTTTCTTAAGTCATTCTTTGCTGATTCCTCGGATCCTCAAGATGCTTTTGGCTTCACCTACTTGTGACTTGAGGGATTTCCCAGTTTCTAGGAGGGCTGGTCGGTCTTTGTTGTCTCCACCCCTGCTTTGCACGGTTCGGCGTATTTCTGCTGCCTCAGACTCCAAAATTCAGGGATTACAGACATTTATTAGTTTCCTTTAAAGAAAAAATTACCATTAATGTATAAACATCTCACTCTCTCAAAAAAATCTGCAGCTTTGTAGGTCTTTTTTCATTATTTGCATAGGAAATTACAATGCAAAAATAAGAGAAAAAGCAGGCAAAACAGCAACTGATTTATGCTTTTTACGTACAAAAGTTTTCACATTTAGACATTTTAAGCCACTTACAAAATTACTTACACCATTTGTCATTTCTATTTAAACATTTTAAGAACAACTTTTCTAACAAACAAAAATTGAATTATTAATATTGTGGTCTAGAAGCTATATTATTACATAAATAAAGACAAACAATATTTTTAAAATAAAATTGGATTTTATTTGATTTAAGATCTTTTTGGCATTCTGCTTGCCATTCTGCCTTTGGGATACCAGCAACAGTGTCGCATTATTGTTATGTCATATTAATGTAACACCTGCTTCCTTAAGTTTTCTTTTTTTTAATTCTTTTTTTTTTTTTTTTTGAGACAGGGTCTCGCTCTGTGGTCCAGGCTGGTCCTGAATTCACTTCAGAGCCCAGGCTGGTCTTGGACTCAAGGCAATCTTCCAGTCTCAGACTCCCAAGTGCTGGGATTACAGGCGTGCGCCACCACGCCCAGCTTATGTGGTGCTAGGGAATCGAACTCAGGTACTTAGTGCTTGGCTTAGCGCTTACTCAAGCGCTTTAACCGCTGAGCCATTCCTCCAGCCCCATTCCTTAAGTTTTCAACGTGTCATAGATACTTAAGGGATCGACACTGAGTCAGTATTAACAATACATTGACTAAACTGTACTGCAAATTAGGGAAATTACCATGCTACGCTGTATGATATGCAAAATCTGCATAAATAGTCTTTTAACTACTGCCCAAGTGATCATCTAGATACATGAAAACTGCATCATAAATTCAGCACTGTCATATGAGAAAACTACATCAGTTCTTTTTTAAGAAAAAATGACACTGTGTGTAACTTATTGTAAGAAGTTTATCTTTCGGGTATTTGTAACTATGTTTAAGGTCTTCAGTTTATGATTCATATAAAACATCTCTTGTACTTCAAATAAAACACCCTATTACAAAAACCAGTGCAAAAAGGCCATCAGAAATCTGAAAATAATTGATAAAAATTAATTTTTCACTTTTAACCTGACCAGTGCACATCAGATCCCATCAGCAGCAGCAAAGACCAGCAAGAGAGGAAATGAACCATCATGTTTGGGGATCTGAACTCACGAGCCTGAATCAAAATAACAGGCCTCCCATGAAGCAGTCTGGGCAGCTGTCACCAACTCACTGTTTTCCAGTAGAAGCAGGGGAATGGCCATCTGTTTTTGTGGTGACGGAAGCTTTCACAATTTCCTCTGGCCAAAGAAATGTAACCACAGCGATGATGATTTCAGACTCAAATTATTTCAACAGCATCACCAACAGGGAAAACAAAGCACCAAGCAATTTCCAAACAAATTCATGTGAACGCTCCAGACTAATTCACTATCAAGGAGGGCTATGGAAAATGATATTAAGAACACCGAGGCATGTCTCAGAATGCCATCTTCCTTGCTTGAGCCTGAAGAAGGAATGAAATACCAGGACACCGGGATCGAGTGCGAGGGTGTGGGTGGACACACGAGGACCCTAATGGCACATGCACCTTTGGCTCTGTAAACCCTATAGCACTTGATCGGAGTGTTGTTTCTTCCCTTCCTCTACTCTTCGCTCTTCAAATTAAAGAAACAGAAACAGAGAATATTCTAGATTAATAATCCTCATATTGTTTTCTACTGTGACACTCATAGAAGATGTTCGCATGAGTAACACTTTCAAGCATGAATATACATATTTTGGCAAAAAGAAAACAACTGCTCAGAAATTAAATGAGAGCAAGAACAAGGCACTGGTGAAACCTTCCACAAGTTCTGCTGAGTTTCTATATATTAGCTAAGCTTCCTTCCTTTTTTCTTGCTTAAAAAAAAATAGGGAGTTGCAAGTGATTGAGGAGAGCGTACTGGGTGAAACAAGAGGCAATTTTCTTCCTTTTTACTTAGTTTTAGTTAATAAATGTTCCACAAATTCGCCCTCCTATTCAGGCCCCACCTCTTACCAGCATGTGATGTCACAGGCATTATTCCACAACATTCAAATACATGAGGCTTTTGTGGGACATTCCAGATCCAAATCATAACACTGTATAAACAAATGAAATTTTTAAAGCTCCTCAAGGTACTACATGAGAGATCAGAACTACTGGTGGTACAATTTGCTAAAAGTCTTAAATATTTAATAATATTTTAATATTTCCACCAGAAACTCTCATGTGAAAATGTAATTGATTCAGCATTTTGGAAGATTTTGAGAACATATATAAAAATTTAATGCATGTAATCCTTTGATTTGGCAACTCTCCAAAATTTTGTCTTAAAAGTACACTTGCTAACTCTCAGAAGTTATTTCATATAGTTAGCAAGAGTATAAGCAGCTGTTGTCCAATGGTGAGGGGACAGAAAAAAACCAAGACTCAACTACTTACCACACAGAGATTTAAGGTTTTACTGCAGCTCATTAACTTCAATTTAAGCAGACTATGTAGGATACGCATAGATCAGAAGATCTAGATATATCTAAATATTGTGAGGCATATTTTAAATACCTGGTGCCAGCATTAAAAGTTTTGCTTCCTGTTTCTGAACAGAAAAAAAAAAGTCTCATTCTAAAGAAACTGAAGACAAGCTGTGTTTGGATTTATAGATTAATATTAGGTAGTAACGGTTAAAAAAAAACAGGAAAGAGGGGTCTGCTAGGGGACTTGTGCAATCTGAAAGTGAGCAGTCCAGAGAATGCTCCTTTCCCAAGGGTATCTCACTGCTGGGGTAAGATGACACCAAAAGAGGATTTGCAAATTGTGGCTGGAATTCTGTATTTTTAAACCTACTATTTATTGGATTGTCCAATATATATACTTGGGCAACCTTAGTCATTAAGTAGCTAATTAATGTATTTTCCACCAAAACGATGGTGTTACTGACTTAGAATTTGTCCTCTTTTCGTTTCCAGCTGAAGCCATATTTTCTAAACTCTGTGGAATATTTTACCCAAAACATTCTTTTCAGGAAATGTTTAACACAATTTTTCTCTCTCTCTCTTTCTCTCCTCTGCCATTAAAGACTGTTTGGGAAGCAGAGAAGGGTGGAATTCCCCTTTTGAGGTTTTCCGAGACTCGGGGTTATTAGAAGTGTGAACATTTCTGCTGCAAAGCAAACCATGAATTGTAGCCTAGCATTTCCAAGTTTTATTGAAATCCAGACTTCTTCTCTGCAAAATATTTTTTGCTACTGTTTCAGATAACTGCATATTTTGTAGGATATTACTTGGGAGATATTATTAGGATGAACGTGTAAAACACAGCTTTTAAAAAAGGGAAAAATGATGTAGATTTTATCTTATCCTTGGAGAAAAAGCTTTAAAATTCTTCCAGAATTTACAGTTATAAAATAGATATCTCCATAAATTAATTTTATTTTTGATATTTTCAGCCAGTAATGTGGGATAGACAGTAAGAGATAGAGCTTTATGCGGGCTACTGTGCATACTCTGTCTATCCAGGTCTACTCTGTACCAAGCACTGTTGTGGCACTGGAGACATAACCGTGAGCAGGTGAATTCTTCGACCTTGTATACCCAGCCCATGAAAATATAAGCTACCAAGGCCATTGGAAGGGTTAACTGATCAAGAAACTATCAATAAAGTTGTTGTAAGCTGTGCTCAGGACTTCTCATCAGTGAAATTACTGAGAAGTTCCCCAAGTATCTGTCATTGTTTTTTATTTTTGTTTTTGCCTTTTTTTTCAGTACTCCTGAAAATTATGGTAAAATAAATACAGGGGTTTTTATCCTAACCATTGTTAATTGTGCAGTTCAATAGTGTAAATTGTTGCTGCATTGATGTGCAACCAATCTCCAGAACTCTCTCATCTTGCAAAACAGAAATTTGCCTATAATTAAAACATCATACTTCCGGGTATTTTGTGGACGGAAAGGATGAAGGAGGTCTTGGGGAATCTTTTGGAGCTTAGCAAGGTATGAAAAGCGAAAGCCTTTCCTGTTACAAAGTAAATCAAATCGAGAATAACATGCTAAAATTCACGAAGTCCTTTCCCTTTGAAAGCTTTCCAATTCATACTATTTTCTTCACAATTCTCTGTTCAAACAGACAGTTTATTGTGACTTGCTAACTTTGCTATCTTAGCAGTGGCCCATAACATCAGCAAGTAAGAACCATGGGAACTCGTCCAGGATCATCAAACTGTAATTTACAACCATTGACATGATTTAGAAGTGGGGTAAGTTATCATCTGCCATATCAGTAACTTCAATTTGCTGTCTTTAGAGTTACTGCATCACAAATGAGAAAGTGACTATGTTGATCCTATCTACCAAGCATTCAAAGCAAATCACAAAACATTACTCAAGGACATGGAAAAGCATATAACCAAGCTTAAGTTCCTTAATTGTACAGATCTAATTCTTTTCCTGAAGTCAAATAAATAGCTACCACTCTTAAATAAGGACTCTAAAGAATAATTGTGATTATTTTTTTATTTTCATCTGCCTTATCCAAATTATTTGTTACTTTTTGAGCATCTCAAACTTAGTATAATTCTCTATACTATTTCTGAGACGATGATCAAATTCCAATGCATAAAAGTTAAAGAAATTTGGTGCATAAATTTTGACAGCTGCTAAACTACGGTGTAGCTCACAGGGCTCATGTAGCAAGTATAAGGCCCTGGGTTTGATCCCCTGCACAAGACAGATAAACAAATAAATAAATAAAATTTAAAAAGCAAGAAGAAAAAAGAGACAGTTACTAAATAAACTTAATTGAAACTAGTGACTTATGTGTCTTATTAACTTTTAGAAGAATTTACTCAAAATATGGACAGATGTTCAGCAAATACTTGCCATAGGCCCTACAGGTTATTTAAGACTGGTATCTATTCTGAAGAATGATGCTATCTGTTCTGATTAATCTGTGATCATTATTATGTTTATTAATCATTTGGAATATCACCACTATTTAGAATTTATAATTTTTCAATGTCCCTGTTTTTCTTTCCAATTCACTGAATAGTCAGTAATAGTTGATTGCGGGTCTGCCTATTCTTTTTTTTTATTGCCCAAAGATTCAATGAAATAAAAGATAGTTATATTCTTTTAAAATGAGGTCCTTTTCTTATATAATTACAGTATTTAGAGGCTCTGAATGTTTCACTCATTTCCCAATGCTAAGTTTATTGAAACTCTGTTTTGAAGTTGTTTATTTTGAGTCTCTCTTTAGACAATCCAACTTTTCACTAGTTCAGATGCTCCTGAATTTCAACTCTTACTTCATCTTGGTTGAGTAACTCAAGAAATATATTTCTGCTAATGTGACACAGTAGTAACTTTGTGCCCTGTCTGAAAGATTTTTCCCTGAATTATGTTATATTACAAAACTGTCTTCGAATAGATAACCACAAACAGTTGAAATTTCCATAGTTAGAAACCTTTTCTCACATTAGAGTGCGAGAAAGTTATTACAGTCCAACTCAGTCCATTTCCCAGGCTCACAGAACTGCAGACTCATGCTGACTCATGGGTGGATCTGATCCCTGGATCACTCTTATTTATAACCTCAACCAAATTCTCATGTTATTTCTTTAAACTAATTTTAAGAAAATAAAGCACACAGAGAAAATCGACTGCAGATTATTTGATGTTTTGATTTCTGTACCTCATTTACCAGAAATTGCTTAAGTCAAGCTGGAAAAAATAAAAAAGATAGGATAGATATAAAAAAATACAACTCTCTGAACAATTGTTATTATGCTTTAAGCTAATATAAGTTAAACATTTCACATACATTACCTTATGTGCACCATATTAACAGCTGTATTTTACTAGAAGAACAGACATCTGCTTGGATAAGGCCTACTACCTCTGAGCATCTGCACTTGGGAATGTTCCATGATTACCACCTACATAACATTTTCTGAAGTCAGGGACTCTCTAACAAATGAGCCCATGTACCTGTATCTGTGATATTTAAACTGCCCCTAAGCTCCAGGTCAACCCTGGGCCGAGGTAAAGAGTAGGTAAGTACCTCCTGGCTCAGCAAGTGCTGGCCACTGATGGGTCAGGGTTAGGGATTCTTTTATGATTTCTTGGTTTCTAGCCTTTCATACCCAAGTCCTTAGCTGAACTACTTTCTACCATCTTATTAATTTCATAAATCAACAATATTTCAAAGTTTTGGCAAGAAAGCCACAATGAACTCATTTATTAGAAAATTAAGAAACAGACCAGGCAATGTGGCACAGATCTGTAAGCCCAGCACCCTGGGGAGCTAAGGCCAAGATATCACAAGTTCAACAAGTTTAAAACCAACCTAGTGATCAATTTGTTGATGTAATGAGACTCTATCTCAAAATAAAGGGCATTTTCTTGGTTCCATCCCCAGAATTAAAAAAGAAGGATGATGTTACTTTACTAACACATATTATTATACATATTCACAGTGTTCAGCATGATATTTTCACATCTGCACACAGTATGCACTGGTTACATCTAACCTCATTTGCACCCTTTCCAGGATCTCATCATTCTCTGTGGCTAACACTACATTTTTGTATATATGCCACATTTCCTTTACCCACGAATCCATTCATGACCCCCCTTGACTGATTAGATTTATACTGTCTATACTGTTTTTTAAATATCTATCTTTTAAAATTCATTTGTAACTCTTCCATTTAAAACATAAAAATTGTGCATATTAACAGGATACTCTCCAAGTTTGATACATGCACGTACTGTAGAATACTTATGTCAAACATTTGTCGCTTATTTATGGTGCAACATTTGTCTTTCACTTATGACAGTAAAGTTGAAAATACATTCTTTACCTTTCTAAAAAGTACAGTAATTTAATTTGGCCTGTGCTTACCCTTCTGGCTCCTATCTACCTGTAGCCTAGACTCCAGTGATCCCCTTTTGCCCTCTGTCCCTTCCCTCACCTTTCCAGCCCCCACCAGGCTCCAGTAACCAATATGCCCTCAACTGAGATGAGATCAACATTTTTAGATTCCACAGATGAGCACACTAAGGTAATATTTGCCTGTCTGTGCCTAGCTTATTTCATTTTATATAATGATCTCCTGCTCCATTCGTGTTGTCACAATGATAACATTTTATTCTTTTCATCTCTGAAAAAAGCCACTAAGTAGCTACATGAATCCGGGGCTGAGCATAGCTCCTCCGTGACCCCACCCTCTGAACACGTGAGACGCCGAGGGAATATTTTAGATCTAAACCATAACATCTAATCACCATTTTATGCATTCACTTTCCTATTATTCATGTCTCCCCACTGGCTTATAAGCTCCATAAAGATTTTCAAGTGTTTATACACCGTTGTGTTCCCTGTTCATTAACAATATATTTGTTAAATGAATGGTGAAATATTTTATGTATGATCAGTGAGTTAATAATGCTTAGATTTGAGTATTTGAAAGTTTTCCTTCAGCCCCCTTATCCTTTAGACATTTCCATGTATAAAATCCAATGAATACACTGATATTTTCCTAAAAGAATATTAAATTGTAATTAAGAATAAATTAACACTAAAGCTAAAAGGCAAAAGTATTTTCTGAAGAGTGATTTTGGTTGTTCCACTTCTAGCAATCACATTTCTTCTATACCTGTTCTCCAAAACCTGAAATGAACCATTCATTTTCAAAATGATTTGTCCATTGATCTTTCTTATATTTCATGGATAAACCTAAGAATTTCTTCCTTCTATTTCAGAGACTTCACATGAATTAGCAAACTAGCTGTCACAATGCCATCATTCTGACTCTCGGTATTTCTCTTTCTAATTTTTACATTTTAGGTTGATTTCAATTACTTTTCCTGTAGCCCAGAGCTTCTTTTTTCTAATTCACATTTTATTGCTGTTTCATCTACAAAGTTATCTTTTACTATGACAATTTTATAATAATGTCTAGAAATAGTTTCTCTGAAGGATAGCTTAGGTAAGCCAGCTGCAGTATTCAATGCATGTAAAATTTGTCAAATAGTTTCTTATTAAGTGTAAAAAAACTACTAAATGTCAATGTTATTTTCATCTTTTATGTTTGTTTCAGAGGATAGGATAACATTTACAGTTCTCATTAATTTAAAGATATTTCAAAATGTCAGTTTAAATGAAAAGCTTTAGGTTATTGAAGTAAATAAAATGATTGGTTCTCTGGTAGGTATGGCTGGAATTGGCACAGATAAACTTGAAGGAATATGCCATAATCTTTTTTAAATTTCAGTTAATGTCAGAAACCAAAGTTAATATCAGATTGATTTTTAAATTCAGGCTTGCAAAGAAAACAATTTCTCTTCAATCAAAAGTTCAAGCTGGGTCCAATGGCATAGTTCTATAGTCAGTCCTAGCACTGTGGGAGGCTGAGGTAGGAGGACCACAGGTTAGAGCCCAGTGGGAGAACCCCGTCTCAAAAATAAAATAAAATAAAATAAAGACTACTTGGGGACGTGGCTCAGTGTGAAGGTCCTGGGTTCCACCACCAGTCTGACCCAAATTAAATAAATAAATAAATAAGTTCATCTACTTTCTTCGCTTTCCCATTTGTGCAATTCATTAATGTAAGTGACTTACTTGTAAACCTTTAGAACAACACTGGGTTCAGGAGTGATAATCCTTTGAAAAGTTCAGTTGTACTGAACTTCCTTACAGAAAGACTGGTGTCATTAGGACAAATAGATTGTTCCAGAAGAGAGATCTCTGGTCCTCTACCTGTGTAATATTTGGCTCTTTATTCCCATCAATATTGTATGATTCATCCACTTAAAACTCTACTATAGATAACAAAAGAGCCAACCTTGTGTGTGACATTTTTCATATGCTACTGGTAACCATCACAGCCATTATCACGGCATATTAGTTAAGAGGCAGGGTTTTGATCGGCATCTGTCTTAGTTACTTTTCGTTGCTGTGACTCAATAACTGACACCCACAAATTTAGGGGAGGAAAGGTTTATTTTTGCTCACGGTTTCAGATGGTCACAGTCCACTTGGGGACCGCCGGGAGCAATCAAAGTACATGTCAGAGGCAGAGGTGGAGGCAGCTCCTCACGACATCACAGACAGGAAGCCAAGTCAAAGCAAGTTGAGACTAGTTGAGACCAGTCCCAGTCCTAGCCCTCAAGGAAGGCAGAATGCAGCTTATATATCCTTCCAGGTCTCCGCCCAGTGATCAGCCCCTCCTGCATCCAGGTGTGGGTGTGGCCACCACACACCACTAATCCTAACTCACATGCCTTTAATCCTAATTTAACTATAATCCACCCCTCCAGACTAAACTCCAATCCACCAACAGCACGTGGTTCCATAGATAATCCATAACACTAAAATACATGAGACTTTTGGGGGAATTCCAGAGCCAAACCACAATAGCACCATATTGTTTTAAGTACAGCAGCTTTTTATTATGTTTTGAAATCAGGAAATATGAGGCATTCAACTTTAACTCTTGTCAAGTTTGTTCTGACTGTGCTGGATTTTTTGTGGTTTCGGATGAATAACACAATATTTTTATTTCTCATGGCAACATATTTGGGCGGGGTTTTGTGACCTTTTCATAGAGATCCCATTGAACCTGTAAATCACTTAGGATAATATGGATATTTATTAATGTCTCCAGATCCATAAACACGGGATATCTTTCTATCAATTGTTCTAATCCCACCTTAGTGTTAGGCTAAGAGGAAATACTAAATTTCACAACCATGTTTTTATGCTCTATGGCTGGCAATTCTATTATGTGTTCTTTCAGAATTTTTGAAAGCAAAGAATTAAAAACCACCAGGCTTGTGAAATTATCTCTTACCAGCTTCTATGAATCACCCATGCCTCCTCAACCTCACTCATATTTGCAGTTATATCTTTGGTGCCAAAAGTACTTTGACACCTGATGACTTCTTCCAATAACTTAAATACATTATATGTTTATGCATAAAATGAAAGAAAAGTGATATCTAAAGAAATATTTGACCCACAGATGAGTTCTTAGGAGGACATAATTTAGCATGTAAGCATGGAATTTTTAATTCATTGATTCCCATGCAATGAAAAGCCTGCATGTGCCTCAGAGATACATATGATCCAGTTTGAAGAATGATGCTTTTAAGACTGCAGATATTAAGTTCCATGGAACTTAAGACAAAAAACAAAGTGAAAGAGGGGGTAGAGTGGGGTAGGAGTGGGGGGGGGGGTAACGGGAGGAACAAAAAGAGAATGGGAAAGCCCTTGTCACCTTGACAGGATATGTATGTGCACAAAATGCTCAACTCCATTGTAAACCTTAAAATTTGCACTTATCCATATCAATAAAATGGAAAAAAGATGGAAAATATGACTAGAGCCATGGTATATCTCACTGGTTAGATCACTTGCCTAGGAAATACGAGGCCCAATTTTGATCCTCAGCACCCCATAATAGCTGGGACTCACGGGGCACAGCTGTTGGCTCAGCACAGGACTGCCAGCTTTAATAGTGAATTCCGGACCAGCCTGGACTACCAAGTGAAATCTTGTCTAAAAAAAAAAAAAGGCTGAAAATACGACTATTTATTTTAAAATATGATAGAAATATTTAAAACACAGCCCTAAATATTTGAAGAGAAATGAACAAAATATGTGACAATTGTCATTTATTTCCTCCATTTTTATTAGTTTGCATATGTGATACTCAACGGTTACATTTAAATTGAGAATTCGGCACAATAAATATTGCAATGAATCCACATTCCCTTCCCTGCTCCTTGCCTCCCCCTCCAATTCTCTCCCCCATCCTTCTTGATTCTCAATTTTCACTTGCTTGACTCTCTATTTTGTTTACTCTCTGGGCTTCTCATTTTAAAGAAACCATGAGGTATTCTGTTTTCTGAGTCTGATTCACTTCACTGAGCATGATAATGGCCTCAAGTTGTATCTACTTACCTGCAAATGACCCATAGCTGTCTGTCCTTACGTCACAGTAGTACTTCACTATGTGTATCTATCACGTTTTTAATCCATTGGCCAATTGATATTTTGACATCTTCTGTGGTTTAGCTGTTATGAGTCATCCTGCTATAAATATATGTACGCATATATCTCTGTCATATGGTGCTTTTAATTCCTTTGGAAAGATACCCAGAAGAGGTATCACTGAGTCAAATGGAGTATCTCTTTTCAGTTTTTTGAGAAATCTCCATACTGCTTTCCACAGTGATTGTACCAATTTGCAGTCCCACCAGCAGTGTAAGAGAGCTCCTTTTCCTCTGCACATTCTCTTGCATCTCTTGTTTTTTGAGGACAATTGTTAATTATTATCGAGTTTTTTATAGTAGAAATAGCGGCAAACCTGGAATCAAAACTATACCTTTGCACACTGCAACTGGAAACAGGAACTCTTAACACCCAGGAAATCCCTTTGTGTGACTGCAGAATGGATGGTGCCCTTTCTCAATAACTAGCTTATATTTTATGATCTCTCTTATATTTTAGGATACTCTTTTCTCGGATATAAATATAGTAAGTAACTAGAGAAAATATTTTTCTATTCTTGTTATTGTCTCCAACTCAACAAAAAGTGTGTGTGTGTGTGTGTGTGTGTGTGTGTGTGTGTGTGTTTGTGTGCGTGTGCCACAAAGTTGTGGAAAAGAAAGGCCATTATAAACCAGAAATAAAGTAAGTAGAATATATGATTCTAACTTGTAATACTGGCCAATCAAGTATAAAACTGTAATTCAATCATACGTTGACTTTAAGGTGTAGTTATCACCAATTATACTCTAAATTTTTAAATTGTAGGATGGGTAAATTGCATCTTTTTGAAAGCTCTTATTTTTAAATAGTCAATACACTGGAGCTGAGTAACAATGGAATGTGGACAATTGGTAAAATGACAGTATCATACAAGAAATTTTTAATTTACAGTGATTAAAATGAGGATATAAAAATGTTTATACAACAACCACTCACAAAACTAAACCTACAAAGAACACCATATTATTTGTTTTTCTTACAGTGATAAAACTGAATTGTTTTTTGAAATTAAAATGGGGCTTTTAAAAGAAAAATTAAATTTAATTTCTTAGTTCTTTTACATATGCAGCAATTTGCATACTAATTTTAAAAATCTGTTATTCCTCTAATGTCCAAATTGGCATGAAATTTTAATATCTAAAAGAACAATAATGATTCAGAAGATTGTGGAGTTACAAGTAACCCAAAAGCCCATTCAGTATGATCCTACTTTATAGATTATACGAAAAGTACAGAGAGGTAAAGGTAATGTCCAGAAATTATGGTAAGGTGGCACGGACCGAAGCCCCCTATATCTTAACTGATGTTACAGTACCTACCCTAGCGCCTGCAAAACCATTTGAACTTGAAAGTACTAAAGGCAAGCAAAAATGTACTATGATTTATTTGAAAATAAATACTGGAACAATTTAAAACTAGTAAAGTACAAGAGATATAAAGGAAAACATAAAAATAAATTATAGAACATGTTAGAATATTCCATGAAATAATATTCAAAAGATGAAAGGGTTTTCACTTGAGTCGGATGCCAAAGTACTCCACTAAAACACAGTGGTGAAGATGGTGAGAGGACCACACTGGTAAACCGACTCTCACCTTCAATCATAAAGACTGAGTCAAGGTGCCAAACAATGGAGGAGGGGAGAAACCAGGAGTAGACAGGTGAAGTAGCCACCATCGTCCTCTGTAAACAGACATAGCACTCACCCTTCAGCCGGAATTGTTACCAAACATGGAACTCTTTCAAAAAAATGTTGCTTATAACCAGAAAAATGATAAACAATGAATTACTGATTTTCCTGAGATACGTTTTATTGGGCACCTATGACTACATGATTCAATTTAATATCTAGGATCTTTCCTAAAATTTAAATAATTTCTCAAATTAAAAAAAAAGAAAACGCAACTTTTAATAACCTATCATATAAGTTTATAAAATGGTATGAACTGGTTTCTAAACTTTATTCTAAGCTGAATCAATTAGAAAGTATGATCTTTTCAGCTTTCTCACATAAATAAAACATTCAGACAGAAGCAGCCCTTTGCAAACATCTGGGAAAGGTGAAACTCAAACTATATCTGGACTGTCAAAACAGTCTGCCACATCAGCTGGGCCTGGGGTATGAGTAGAAACCCAGGCCCCGCGCCATCTGTCTGTCTGTTTAAAAGGTATGAATCAAACAACAAACTAATTAAAGATGACCCATCCTCCTATATTGCTGAATATTCCTTCAACATAGTAAAATAGTTGTGAAACTGTGAGCTTTATTTTTAAAAAGACAGTGAGTTATCAAAAAATGATAAATTATCACAATGCATCTGTAGTCCAATTGATGTCTCATTGACGTTTAGAGTCGTACATACATACTTCAGAAGATGTAGAATATTTATGTAATAAAACTTACTTTGAATGCCCAAATTTCAGCACAACATCTAATTACACTTTTGTAAATTAACATTTTTGCATAACTCTTATTCTTTTGACAGTAACAATTTTAAGGATTTAAAAACAACATGCGGATATATTCAGTATAGAACAAATTTAAATATAATTTTATCAAAGATGTAAACTAAAGCCAAGGTAAAAAATAAAATTAGGAAATTATAGGTATTTTAAAACAACTTTAGGGCATTCAAAATTAACTCAAATTTTGCAAGAACATACAACAATATCACATTTTAATTCACTATCTTCAAAACTGAATATTTTATTTAATTTTGGAAATTTATTTATACTTACATTATCTTCTTGTAAGAATACCACCAATATTACAAATAAGATAAAGGCTATCACTTTACACCCAAGTGACTCACCAAAAGAATTTAAACTATTGATTCAAAAATCCATATATCTTCATTAATATGTATTGTAAATATCAATTTAAAATTTCACTAAATGAAATAAATATTTTGTGATTATTATTATTACTACCGTAAAATTTTTTGGAGAAATCCCCCAAATATTATTATTACATATGCAAACACAAAATAGACCTTCCGTTACAGTAAGAGCTTAGTTTAAATATACAAAATTTGATGTATCAGTTAAAAGTAGAATACAAAATAATTTATAAAAAGACTTCAGTTGTTTGTCTAACATAGGGGTTAAAGTCATACTTTATGTTTTCTGGCTTAAGCCACTTTTAGCTTACCTTTTAAGCCAGCCAATTCTAACTACACTGGTTTATGAACACTGAAAGTTTATAAATAACAAATGAAAAATTATGGTGATGATGGTACTCTACAACCACTCCCAAACCCCAATGCTCCAGAAAGAAATTGATCATTAAATTATTTTTAAATACCACAGAAATACTTGTACTTAAAAAGTGTACTTTCAATATTTTTTGTTTTGAGGGACAAAACCAATGTGCTATTACACACACCTCTAAATGTTTTCAAAGGAGCAGAGTTTCAAATGATAAGCGAAACTGTGGTCTGTAAGAGAAGAAAAAACAAAGAAAAGTGTTGCCTGGGCAAAAACCGTAACCACATTTGCACAAGGCATTAGGTCCCACACAGTGTCAAGGACCAATAAACCAATGGAACTTAACATCGCTGATCTTCGAGTTCACACTGAACCTGTTGCTACGCTGGGATCTATAAGCTAACGTGTTCAGTCCGAACAATGCATCACTTTCTCAGTGTCGCTGCTGAGTGACGCGTGAAGAGGTTCTCAGGTGGATCGGAGACTGGCTGTCTAGCTTGCAGTGTCAAGACTGAACAAGACGCGAGAATCATCTCACACAAAACTGATAGTGCTGATAATGGTTGAGAAATGCTATTCTTCCAAAGTAATCTCTGATTTTCTTTGGTCTTTTCCAATATTTTCATGTTCTCCTCGCCATATATTTGTCTATCATTCTCTCATATGTTGTTGTTGTTCTTGATTTTGTGTTGGTAAGCGTTTGCGTCAGAGTGGTGGCTGGGGGCTGAGAGTGCTGCGGAGCCTACAGAGCAGCAGCCCCCCGGCTGCGTTCCCCAGATCTCTTGCTCCAACGTCGCCAGCTGTCACCTATTCCTGCAGGTGCCTCTGGTCACAGCGCTAGTCAGCATGGGTTCAGACATGCACGCACACTCAGCCATTTCTGAATCACACCTTGGTCATGAGTTCTCTCGCAGGCTATCAATAACCACCAACATCTCACCGCAGTTTCCCCAAGGCCAAAGTCACTCATCCCCAAATGAGGCATCAAGAGTATTCTGAGATATTTCTACACAGAGGAATTAGGGAGGCAGTGAAATCATTTTATTTGAAATAATAATCAAAAGCCAACTTGGAACGCAGTAAGAACCAGACCACCACATAACGAGTTTTACTGGAGTTGATTCCAAGAACCTAAGAATGCGCTTAGAGGCTGTATATTTTTTGGAATCAAAATAGAAGGTTAGTGGGAAAGTGGACGGGCAAGTCACGACAACCACGAGGAATGTGAACTTCTGCCACCTTGACCCTGGCCGTTTCACATATTAACTGTGCTTGGCAACAGGGGCAGTGAAGAGTCCAGTTACCCAGTGTGAGCTGCACGCACCTAAGTCTCCTGCCACAGTTGGAAACTGTACTTGGCAGTCTACACTGGATGGGCTTTAAGCAAGTACTTGTAACAATGAAGTAATATAGAGGAACAAAGTGCGGTTAGGAAAAGCATGTTCCTGATGTCAAAGAAGTGGGCCTATTACGGTAATGCTAGCAACACATTTCTGTCAACACTGCCTGTGGTCCTGGCCACAAGCTAACTCCTGATGCCTGGTTTTTATTGTCATCCGGGGTGCCTCAGAGAAAATGTGGGAGCCTTCGGTGTGCTTAAGAATTGATAAGTTAATTCTGTTAAAAGAATAGAAACTAAGAAATACAAATTATAACCCTGATGTAGTGATATGTATTGATAAGGAACCAAAGAAGCAATAGGCATTTTAATACTTTTATTATCATCCTATGATTCTACCATTATTCTTCCTTGTTTCCTACTTCTCTCAAAGGGTTAGGTCTTCCTTTGTTTTCAGTTTAATGGCTGCATACATACATTTTAATTCAAAGTAAGCACTATGTCATTCTAAAGTCTGGGGTTATTCAGAAAAAAACCGATCTTCCTTTAATATTTGAGACATAATTAAATTTTAAATTATTAAGCAACATTTATTGAAAGCTGGATTTTTCCACAGCACAAATATTAGTTGTTCCTATGGACTATGGCAAATGATATGTACTCTGTTCTTAAAAAAGAAATGTTCTCTTCAGATAAAGTTGTACAAATATTAGAAAGAAAATAATTATCAGTCAAGTGGATAAAAATGTAATATTTGAGAATATTCAAGTAAAGAAGATCAATATAGCAATTCAGCTGAAGATTCATGTTGTGAGACTATGGTTCTTAGGAGAGATGAGCCTAGGACTAGATACAGTTGTATTCAGAAACCATTCCTGTTCCATACTTAGTCTCGGAGCCAGTTTTTCTCAGAAGACAGTAACAATCCATACCTTTACAATGTTGCTAAAAAGAGGAAGTACAGGAGTGGAGAAGTACTTAATGTAGAATGATGGCTTATTGTAAACACAAATAAAACATGTTTTAGTAAAGGAACAATGGAGTCAAGATTAAGAAGGAAACATGATATACTGTAGTTAAAGGGACAGAGTTTCTGACTATAATACAATTACATGCTACGTCAACTCCAGGAGGCTTTCTTTATAAGGCCTTTCTAGAGTTATAAGAAAATTTTCAGGGACAGACTTCAAATCTACCATAAAATAACAGTATCCAGATACTTTGAGAATGGTAAAAAGAGAGATATAAAGATGAATGGTAGAAAATAGAAAGCCCAGTTCTGTTGTGGTTAGAGTTAAGTGACCTTTAGTGAAAGAGTAAAGTAACTCAAAGAGACTGCTTAGTCTTTTCAACAATGGTGAGAAAATAATTGAATGTCCATAGGCCAACAAAATATTTTACACTTGTTACAAGACGTAACTCAAAATGGACCATATAAAATGCAACACTGGGACTCAGATTTGTGTCACACTTTCTAAACTCTTCTTTAATGCAACATTTTCTACAGAAAATAAATTATTGGTATGTTTTGGATCTGAAATGTTCCCCCAAAGACATCCTGTATTTCAAAGGTGTTTGGATCCTGGAAGTTAAGTGGACCATTGTTGATTTCATATGCTGTTAAAAGACAGGGCCTGGTCAGAAGCAGCATATTCTCATTCCCTGCTCCTCCCCACCCACTCCCTAGGCTTCCCTTCTACCATGCCACGAGGTGCCTCCTCCACATCCGGCTCTTCTACCATTGCTGGCCAACTGCACAGACTGAGACAATCTGAAAGTGTGAATAAACTTTTCCTCCTTTAAGCTATGGTATTGGGTATTACGTCCCAGCAATTAGAAAGTGACTAAAGCAGTTGTGCCTTGTTAGAATGAAAGATTTCTGCTTTGCAAAGGTGTTTATTCAGAGAATCTAAACAAAACCCTTAAAGGAGAAAATAATATTTATACAATGCACATCTGATAAAGGGTTCAGAGACAAAATATTCAAAGAACTCCTAACGTTCAGCAGTAAGCAAATAGCTCTACTAATAAACGGACAAATGATTTAATAGACCATGAAATAAAACATGCAGGTGACAGGCATTTGAAAAACTGCACAGCATTTGTCGGTAAGGAACTGCAAAGTAAAACAGCAACGTGATACCAGTACGAAACAAGTAGGCTAAAATCTAAAAATGAACAACAATTAACATTATCAATTGCTGAAGATAATGTAGCTCCAGAGGAACTTCCATTGTTATCAATTAGACTGCAAACTGGTATAGCCACCTTGGAAGACAATGTGGCAATTTCTCACAAAACTGTCATCTTACCACACTTACCACCTTACTACTGGGAGTTTACCCAATTTGCAAATCCACATCTATACATAAATCTGCACCCAGCCCAACCATTACCGCGGCTTCACTTACTGTATTGGACAAGAAGCTAAGTGACGAGCAAAGAGGATCCAAACGGCGTGTTGTACAAGAGTTCAATAGAACCATTTTTGTTGGGTTTCAGATCCAAAAACAATCCGGGAGAGCACAGTGAAACTCTAAGATTATTTACTGTGCTCATTCATTTAAATACCCAGCTGCCTGGTCACTTGTTTCCAAAACAGGGCCTGCAGTATTCCTAGTCATCATGGCCTAAAGCCTAATGATATCAAAAAGGGAGCCCTTTTCAAGATCCCCTCACCTTGGGGTGAAATCTGATTTAGATTAGAATATTTTCCATTGAAAGTCTGTTATGTGAATAAAGCCTGTAAGGGAACAATGACCATCTGTAAAGAACATTCCCAAATAACCTCTAGAAAAAATGTTGATAAACACATAATTATGTAAATGAAATAATGATAATCATTCTAGTTTCCTGAAGCCTAGGAGTGACTCCCATGTTCATACAAATATATATATATATATATATCCAAGCTTCTACTCATGCAGATGCCCCTGGGCACTGCCTGTCTTCTCACTCACAGGTCTAAATCTTTCTATATCTGCTTCACTGTAAACTCTAATTAGTTCAGCGTGGTAACCTATATACCTGTATATGTAGCTGAGTTCTTTCATCAAAAGCACTAAGAACAGAACACTTAAAGAAACAAAACCAACAAATGAGAGAAATCTCCCACGAAGAGTTTCAAATTGTTGATGGAGATTCCTTCATCTTCATTCTTTACGTGTGTACCAGGCACAGTGACTTCCTTCAGAAGGTTACAGTGTGTAAAGGGAGAGGACAGGTCTCTACAGAGCGACTATGGTTTGGATATAAAACATCTCCCAAAGCCTCAAGCCTTAGAGGTTTGGTCCCTGATGTAACAGTGTTAACAGGTGGGGCCTTGAAGTTACATGGGTTTCATCCCTTCAGTTCATAGCTTAGTGGTCGATTTAGAAGTAGGGGCCTTGTTGGATAAAAGAAGTCCCTGGATCAAACCCTTGAATAATGCTTCCCCGTGGGTCTCTTCCCTCTTTTCACTCCCAACTACTACCATGTGAGCAGCTTTCCCCTGCCACACCTTCCCTTCCACCATGAGCTTTTCAGCTCTGAAAACAATGTAGTGGGCCACGATGGTAGACTGAAGCTTCTGAAGCTTTAAGCTAAAACAAACCTTTTCACCTTTAAGTTGTTATTCTCAGGTGCTCTGTCACAGTGACAGGAAGCTAACACAAGTGGAAAAACCAACCTCAGCGAAATAAATACTTAATCACATCAATACTGATAAATCCTGGGCATTGTATACATACCTGAATTGACATCATAAAAACAAAATTTTATCTTTGCGGCCTTCTGCTAACAACACCATAACTCTAGGATAACCTTGAGGAAAAATATCAGAAGAATCCCAACTGAAAAGTGTTCTACAAAATGTCTGACTAGTACTCTCAAAACTTTCAAGGCCATCAAACAAAGAAAGCCTGAGGGGCTGACATAACCAAGACAAATCCAAAGCCACAATTAAATGAAAAATAATATTCTAATGAGATCCGGGGGCAGAATTAGGCTTTTAAAATAAAGAAATCTGAATAAAACAAAGGCCTACTAATACATATAAAAGTGAATGCAACATTTCAATAAAATGTATTAAAGATGCTGATGAAAGGGAACCCTGGGTGCAGAAAATATGGAGACTTCTAAATCTGAATCACCTTCAAATTTTTCTTTACTCCAAAACTTTTGTAAATTAAGGTCTACTTTTAAAATAATATGAAAATATGAAGAAATTCAAGTAGGTTTCCAAAAACTATCCTAAGCATGAAAAAGTAAGAGAAAACAGAAATATGTTAGGAAGTTGAAGAACTTTACATAATCATCTAAGCAAGACAGAAAAGTGTTTCTGAGAGTCATGACTATTATTGAAATAGTAGTAGTAAATTAATAATAACACAAATCTCAGGAGAGGCAATGGAAAATGTCTTTCCCTCTAGTAAAGTATATCATCTGCTCACAACAAAAATTATAGTTATGTGACCATGGCTTATTTGGTTGTTTTTAATATAATAATCTTTGCATGTAACAATTATTTAAATTCCTTTAAGCATCAAGATTTCCTTTGTAAAAGAGATACCATCATAATTTTAACGTGTTTAAATAAAAGCATTATATGGAATCAAGAGGTGTAATTTAATGACAGGATTGTTTAAGATCCATGTAACTTGGCCTCGAGTTCAATTTCCAGCACAAAGAAAATAAATTAAATTTAAAGATATATAGAAACTATGTATATAATTTACATAATTATAGATAGATGAGGAGACAAATTGTCCATTAAAACAGACTAAGACAATTATCAGCCAAGAATCAGTAATCCTTCTATTCAGTACTCAGATAAAGACTTTAATTCTATTCTCTAATTACAAAAAAATACATGAAAAAATAAAAATTTTAAGTAGAACTTGAAAAAATTATTGATTTTATGCCCAGGGAGAAAAAATTAAAATGAGTCTGGGACTAATTTTGAAGTCAAGAGCAAGAAGATGAATAGGGTCCTTTCAAAAAGATCCTGAAGCAAATATGAATGAAGTTTTTACTCGCCAGAGTTGTGATAATTTCAGCATAAAAAGAATAATAGTTTAATATAATTGAACATAATTATTCAATTTCTTGAGGTCTTAATAATTTTAATAATAGAGAAACAAAAAGAAGATGATTAGTCATAGTTTAAGTCATTTTGGAGGAAAACAAAAAGCACCTTGAAATTTGAAAATTTTATCTGATTTATTTCCATATTACATTTTAAATAAATATTTTTTGTGTGCCTGAGACCAAAAGAAACAAATTGCTAGCAAGAAATAAGAACAGAAAATTGGAAGATCAACTTAGAGGAGTTTATGAAGAGGGTGAGAGCCTTACAATGGGGACAGAAGCAGTGAAACAGAATAGTACGGAGAAAGATGTTGGATTCCAACCTACAGAACTTGGTAATTTAGGCAGAAAATGTGGTTAATGATGCTTTTCCAGATTATAGATAGGAGACCAAGCAGATAGCATTACTACCGATTAGGATAGGAAATGAAGGAAGGGGAGTACTTCAAAGGAGGGAAATCTCAAGTTTAATTTTAGTCAGTAAAATCTGAGTCATCTATCCAACATTTACACAGTGGGCTTGTTAAATCAATAATTCAGCAAAAATGTTGGGTCTTAGGCCTGATAACTGAAGAGCCAGATCAGGGTATGAATTTGCAGGCACTAGTGGAACATAAAACTGTGGGTTCTCTGGTTCAAAAAATATTTTTATTTTGCAGAATTTGAAAACAACTGCAAGGTCCTTCTGGGTACAGAGCTCTCTGCTATTGGGTGGGTCACGGGCTGTGAAGTACATCCTGCCTAGGCTGCGATATGTTTAAGCCACAAAAACTTGAAATCGCTCTGAGTTGATTTCCTCCTTTGTTTGCAATAACAGCCTCATCATGAGTCCTAACAATGGCAAGCAAACTTGTGATTTATTTTAAATAGAAAATAGACTTCAAGCTGCTTTCCATATCTGTCACATAGGCACTTGCCCTGGGCACCTTGGCTTTATGCATGAATGATTTTGTTACCAGTTCATTCAGGCTTGTCCAGCTGGCAACAAATACAATGTGCTTCAGAGACAATATGGATGCATCAGTTTCTCAATTAAGCATTGATCTTATTCAAAATACAAAATATTAACTGGTTGTGGAAATGAAGTTTCTCCTATGGAGCAAATAATTGCTGGCTCTTTTTTGGTCAATGGTTTCCATGTGACTTTTCAGCACACATAGCATGATTCTTCAAAATATAGCACCATCTCACTCCATGAACACAAAAGCCAGATTATTAAAACACATGAGAGAAGGTGTCAGCACACAGTTCAATCTGAACTGTGCAGATAGTCAAGCATGACATTTGGAAAAATAAATTCTGGGTTCCTTTATCACACATCTCATTAATTCAGCTGGAGAAATAAATCTCTAGTGTAGATATTGTTTTGAAGAATGATTAGTCTCCAGCACCTCAGAAATCTAGGTAAACTAGGACAACACAAAAAAATCTAGGACAACGCAAAAGGAAAATATTATTCATGGAGCCTTTTAAAATAAAAGGCTATTGTTCACCCTGTGTCAGGTGCCTAGCATAGAGAAAATTACACAGAGACGCTGGCTTAGTGGAACAAATCTAAGGAGAAAAGTGATATACTTAAATTAGTGCCTAGTGATGAGCTGATGTTGCAGCCTTTTTTCCTGCTGCTTTCCTTAAAGGTGGCAACCTTGTTCTTAAACGCATGATCTGTGCAAAATTGCCCAGGGCCTCGTTGTCCCTGAAATATTGGTTATTAGAAATATAGCTAAATTAACCGACATAAGGTACTCTGAACTGAAGAAACTTGGTTCTGAAAGGGAGGGATAAATTCTCTTCCTGTGCAATGGGAAGGACAAAACCTCAACACACTCTTGTGATCATTGACTCTGCTTCTGGAAAGAAGTGCAGTGTATAAAAGGTCTGAACAGAGCTTATTGAGCAGATATTGGGTGATAGTTCTCATCTACTGTCTCCAGATTTAGGCAGGGTCAGATTCAGAAGCCATCTGAACAGCATGCCCCAACACTTACCTCAGTGGAACAAGCAAGACATCGGTTTCAGGTGGGAGAAAAGCTGTCTTGAGTAATTCCTGTTGGGGTCACAAAATCCACACCTGTATATTACTCCAAGACATAACCACCACCATGATGCGAAGAGAAGATGGATACCTGCCCTAATACCTGCCCCGCCCCCAAAGAAAAAGATCATTGTGACACACCAGCAGGAAACTGAGGACACTGTGAGAAAGACCTCAGCTCCTGGTTCATAGGAGACCAATCTCTAGGCTGGGAGGATCTTGGTGATGTGTACGGACAACACAAAACAGCCGAGGTTTGAATGTAGCAGTTCGCAACAAGTTCAGCCACCTAAGGTTTGCATCAAGAGGGTCTCTGAGTGCAGTCTGCTACTTCAGGAACCAGTGAAGGTGAGGCACTCAAGGCCCCTCACTACACAGAGACCCTGTATGTCCACCCCCACCCCAGTCTCCTCAGATGCACTCTGAGTAAACATAGCAAAGAGTAGACCCAGTGGCAAGCGACCTCCAAAAGCTTGTCAGATAGAACAAGTACTATCAAGAATACCAAAAAAGACTTTAAAAAAAAACCTGGGCCTGATTGTACACACATATAGTCAAGCACTTAGGGAGGCCGAAGCAACAGGTTCTAAAGTTCAAACCCAGTCTGGGCAATTTAATGCCTTAGGAAGATCCTGTTAAGAAAGAAGAGAGAATAAAAGAAAGAAGAAAAGGAAAGAAGGAAGGAAAGAAGAAAGGAAAGGAGGGAGAGAGAGAAAGAAAGAAAGAAAGAAAGAAAGAAAGAAAGAAAGAAAGAAAGAAAGAAAAGAAGGAAGAAAGAATTTTTAGCTTGTAACTCATTATAAAGGTCCCCAAATTCAATCTCCAGTCTTGCAAAATAAAACAATCCATAAAAGAATACACAAAACAATACACACTAGCAGGATGCATGGGGAAAGAATCCCTCCTATATTGCTGGTAGAAACGTAAATTCATCCAAGCATCATTGAAATCAATACAGAGATTTCCTACCCCCAAAAAGGAAAAATAAGACCAACCTTACGAAACATATCTAACCAGGGTTACGTGAGGCTGAGCCTGAGAATCCCCACATTTTGCCTCACTGTCAACCTCAGTTCTAGTCACGAGTAGGGCAGACAGGAGTCAGACATGCCCAGGCATTCGTGTGCTTATAACACCTGCCGTTAGCATGCTTCCTTTGCATCTCAGTGTAGTCTGCTGGTAAATGAGATGGATGATGCGGAGCTGCCAGGACTCTAAGGCAATAAAGATGGTGTCAGCGGCTCCTTGGGTGTTTTCCTTCTAGGTTTATTCCAAAATCGCAGCGATTCAGACACAGCTATTCCATTGCAAAGACATGAGAAAGTTACCAGCACTTGAGAGACAGAGGTGGGAGAACTGTCCTGAGTCCAAGGCCAGCCTGGGGTCCATAGTGAGTTCAGGACCAGTCTGAACTACAGAGTGAGAGCCAGTATCAAAAAGAAAGAACGAAAGAAAGAAAGAAAGAAAGGAAGGAAGGAAGGAAGGAAGGAAGGAAAAGAAAAAATCAAATAGACAAAACTAAACCAAAACAACTTGTTCCTAAGACTCACTTAAGTCCAACACT
Source organism: Ctenodactylus gundi (assembly GCA_004027205.1). NCBI lineage: Eukaryota > Metazoa > Chordata > Mammalia > Rodentia > Ctenodactylidae > Ctenodactylus > Ctenodactylus gundi. The sequence continues at coordinate 658,345 of PVKB01000356.1, read as the reverse complement.
TCTGGGTTGCCTATAACTGGGATCCCCCAAAACAGGAAGAAGATTGTGATCTACTTACCGCTAAGGAGACAAGTTACTCAAAGGAGGAACCCAATAAATGCTGAACCAAACAGCAATTACAATTCTTAGACTCAAGAGCTGTACCCATTCCTTCAACACCCTAGAAAAGCTCACATGTTATTATTGTGACTTAACTAATCTCTTTACGGTGTGAGGTTGATGTGCTGTAACTCCAATGCAGAACATTCACCATGTTCACATACACAGAGCTTTCAGCTTTCTGTGAGTGACCTTGAGTTGCGTTCCTTCCCCGCTGTGGTAACCTTCTCGGCCTTAGCGACTGTGACCAGCCCTAACAACCTTCCCAGGCCCTGACATAACAACTTTGCTGGGCCGAGCAGTTGACCAGCTGACGACAAAACACTGACCCCCAGTGGGGTCTTGTCTCCCTTATCCCATTGTCTTAGTTACTTTTTCGTTGCTGTGACTCAATACCCGACACCCACAAACTCAAGAAAGGAAAGGTTTATTTTAGCTCACAGTATCGAAGGTCACAGTCCATTCAGGGGTGGCCGGCAACAATAGAAGTACATGGCAGAGAGAGGTGGAGGCAGCTTCTCCGACAAACAGGAAGACAAGCTGAGGCTAGTTGAGACTAGTCCCACAATCCTCCAGGAAGGCAGGTGCAGCTTATGTATCCTTTCAGGTCTCCGCCCAGTAGCTGGTTCCTCTTGCACCCAGGTGTGGCCACTACACACCGTTAATCCTAACTCACACGCCTTTAGTCTTAACTGTACTTCACCCCTCCATACTAGACCCCAATCCACCATCATCATATGGTTCCTTAGACAATTCATAACATCAAAATACACGAGACTTTTGGGGGACACTCCAGATACTAACCACAACACCCATAGTCTACCTACCTGAGCTCCCAACCTATCAGGCAACTGTGCTTTGTCCTGTTCTGTCCAATCTCTGACCCTCATGCAGACCAGTTGACCCACACCAAATAGAAGTTCTGTTCACCCCATAATCAAGACCTTCCACCTGGATTTTCTACCCAGGCATAAGGTCACAGGAACAAAAATCTTTACTTCAAACTCTCTGGCTATGGTCAGACTTGTGTTTTCATCCAGGGTCCTTCTTTGACCTCACACTTAGGTTTGACCTTTGCTTAACAACATCTCTCCTCAAATACAAATGTGATGTAAAACTAAGTTTTGAAATTCCCTCTATTTAAAATTTTCTTAAGACTGCCAAGACCCATGGGAAACACAGAATTATGTCTGAAGCTCATGCTGGACACCAATACGTTATTTTGGTACAGCTGACTGACAAAGTCCAGCAAACTGAAACATCTATCGATGGAAATTTAATTTTTCATCATTCTGTGGGTTAGAAGTCTGAGATCAAATTTCTCAGGGCCATGAGAAAGAACTTGGCAGATGTTTCCATCCAAGATTCTTGAGGCTGGCCGGCCATCTTTGCAGCAACTCACTGGGAAGGGACAGCAGTAGGGTCTCCTCTTCATCTTCACATGGCGTTCTACTGGTTTGCATGTCTGTGAGCAAATTTATCATAAATACTTTTTAAATAATCCTGTTATAACTTTTTAAAATCTATCCAATGGAAGCTAACATGATGATTTGAGAATGGCTATTATGCATTCGAAAGTATGAGAAGTTCATGCATATTTGGAAATTTCGCATTATTCATTTATCTTATTATAAACATCCTTTTATGAAAGATTTTTTATCTAAAAAATAAATTTCAATCTTTTAAAGGCTCACTTATCATTTCCATACTCCTTAGTAATATAAATATCTATATAAATTAAATGTTAATTTATATTTTCTGTGACAAGGCTTTGTTTAAAAAGGTATTTCTATCATGTTATCACTGCATGCATTATTAGTATACAATTAATAAAATCAATGTAAAACACAAAACTTGTTTACAAATTTTCATCTTCATGAGAGATTAGCATCTTTTATACACTCTAAATAATTTATATGTCATGAAAAACAAAATGTTAGAAAGTCATCAATTACTTTCTTATTTATTTTTCATTTTAATATCCAGCTTCAAAAATGGGAATACAAATAAGTAGATGGTAACTGAAAGAATTATATGACAAAAGCATTTATTGCTTTGAATATCTTTGAATTATATGTTAAAAATGACATAATCCTAGAAAATTCTCACATGACATATTGCTAAAAATATTTGCTGATGATAAACCACTATAAACTTCACTTTTTTTCCAGAATCTGGGATGGATTCCCAAACGACACTTTCAAAAAGTCAAATGACTATTAATTACATGGGTTATTTAATCTCACTTTAATCCTATAATCTCAGAACATCAGATAAAATCAAAATGTTTCTATGCATTATATTTTATCTATAAGATCTATTTTAGTTAAAATTTTTGACGTTGACATTTACACATTCCACTTATGAAAATATTTTATTATTTAATTTGGTAAATTAAAACCTCATCGTCTTTCAAAACTTGCAAATTAGTCTTTATTTTAGAAGCTGATTTCATCTTCAGATGAGTTTTAATACTGTATTTCAAGAACAATTATAAAATCCACAAAATAATAAACTGCTATATATGTGCACTGAAAGATTACCAGAATCAGTTCACGCTTTAAAAAAATACAGAAACAATATCATTAATTTATTTGTTGTTATAAATTATTAATTAATGATATTGTTACCATACTGCTTTTCATGCTTAATTTACAGTGCAATATCTGTAACTATAGTACTTTTTATTATATGGTATAATAAAACATATGCCTTTAATAATGTGTGTAATCACAATGTCAAATTCAACTGTTAGGTTTTAGGGAATAAACAAGTAAAATTGATTACAAAAATCAGCAATAATTTCAATACCCACACAATTCCAATCATGAAAGCCTATTTTCAGACAGTAATAAATATTAAAGTTACATAATATGTAGTATATAATCATAATAAATAACAGAAATTACAGTATACCTCATGCAATTTGTTTTAAATTTATGTGTTTGAGCATTCAACATTTCTCGAGTTCTCCTACCGTTGATTTCATAATATCTTCTTTTGATTAATGCAATATTTGGCTGTTAATTTTAACTTGCTTAATAGTCATTCCCACCTCTCAAATCTACCATACGATTCATTTTCACATACTCTCTAAGGGCCAGAATACCCTCCTTTCAACACTAGATTACACCATTAAAAGAAATGTTTATAAGCCTTGCATTGTGTTCTCGACTAAATAGCACCAAAAATATTTATGTAAATACCAGAAAATAAGAATCTACCACAAATTTAAAACTGTTCAGTTCAAGTAAACATAAATAGATTCTGTGGAAAAGGGGGATTCTTTTATTGTATAGCTTTATTTTTTAGATTCCATAAAGGTTGTTACTTGTCAAAAAAATTAAAGAGGCTTATGAGATACTAATTTTATAAAAACATTATTGTTTCCTTGAAGAAGAAAATGTTTTAATACTGAAATAGCTACAATGTATCCTATAAAATTTACTAAAGGAAATCACATTTTTCTTTAAAAGTAAATGAAATGTGTGATTGTTGCCCACACCTGACTTGTGAATGACTGGATGGATGTAAAATGATTCTATACTCAAATCTTTAAGTGTTTGAGTTGAAACATGTCTCAACCCAAAAACTAGATACTGTTTATTGGATTATAGCCCAAGTAAATTGCTTTTTGTTCAGAAAACAAAAATATTATTGAATGGGGGCCATTCTTAATATTTTAAAAATTATCATAATTGTATTATCTGACTTCACATTTTAGAGAAGAAAGAAGCATAGAGAATGTGCAGCTCCCTACTGCCCTCTGCTGCTTGCTAGGTCGGGGAGAAAGCAGCTGTTAGGAAGTGTAAGGCCTTTTAGCATCATGGCCACCTATGCCATTCTTTCTGAGAAATATCCTCACTGAGTCTTATCGCAGGTTGAGCCCTCCATTACTCTGGTGTCTAGAACACCATCATACTTTAATCTGAAAAGATCTTTCGGAGGCATATGGAAAGCCCAAAGCTGTGAAACGGAGACACTGTGCCCTGCTCACCAACAGGAAGCTGCTTCTCATAAACTGAAAGCAAATCTTAAATCCTTAAATTCACTATCTGCCAAACAGGAAGGAATTAACAAACAGGAAAAGAAAAAAAAACATCACCCAACTTAGGCAGGCAGGCTGGATGGTGTCTCTGTCCTTGGGAGGAAAGAGGAGCAGAGCCAAACACTACAGAGACACTGAAACGTCCTGTTCTAAGAGACACAGATATTCTCTTATGTTGACAAAAATAACATTACCATATCTAATCAAACTAAAGAATTCCTGAATACGATTTCTCTCCCAGTCTTTTTGCAATTTATAATTGTGCTCAAAATGAGTTTTGCAATATATGAACTTTGCCTCTCAGTTCTCCACTGGTGATGCCAGACTTACTGAATGGTCTTTGAATCGGGTGAATGTCCCCCACTGATCGGGAATATGCACCAGCCTGTGTGAAAGGGGTACTTTGAGACGAATGAAATTGTGTTTTAGTAGTAAGATCAACCAACATTTTTTGTTAAGACAATAGATTCCCTTGTGAACGAGTGAGCAGTTTTTCATTTACTTGTTGGCTATTTGTATACTGCCTTTGGGGAAATGTCGATTTGTGTCACTATCCATATTAAAAGCTGGGACATCTGCTTCTTACTGTTGAGTTTATTAATTCTTCATATTGTTAAGATATTAGCATCACATCAGATGTATGCTAGCAAATGTTTTCTTCCATCCCAAAAGTAACTTTTTTAAAATATGTTACTGATGCTTCCTTGGTTGTGCAGAAACTTTTTAGTCTGATGTAGTCTTGCTTGTTTATTTTGTTATATTTTGGAAGTAATATTTGTGAAAATTATTGCAGAGACCAATGTCATAAGCCTTTCTCCTTTGCTTCCCTTTAGAATGCTGTGGTTTCTGATCTTATGTTTAAATCTTCAATGCATTTTGAGTTGAACTTTATGTTTTATGTACCATAAGGGTTTTATTCTTTTGCATATGAAAATCACTTTAAATGTTATTTTTAGAGGAACACTTATTGAAGAAATTATTTGTTCTTATTTATGCTTTCTTAGAACCTCCCTCATGTCCCAGGCCCAGGATGTACACAGCTCAGGTTTCACTCTAATCAAATCCTCAATTTTCCCCTGCCCTAAGACCTTCACCAGAAATCACATGATCAGGTTTTGAAGGTCCTGCCATGCAAATTAGGTGACTTTCCCAAACTTCCTCCAATCAGAGAATGACCCATGCCCTACAACCCTGGCTGATCCTCCTACCTCTATCTACTTAAAAGCCTGGCCCTCGGACAATAAACAAGCTGTTACATTGATTCAGTCTCCTGGAAGTTCTTTCTTCCGTGCTACTCGCTGGTGAACCTGAACCCCCAGACTTCACAAATCTCTGGTCATCGGTGGCCAATGACAGACAGTTAGGGTCTCCCAAGACCCCGACAATAATCCAATAGTATCACTTGTAGATATACATTCAAAGGAGCCGTAATTGGTGCCTTGGAAACACATGTGCACTCCAATGGTCTTTGCAGTATTAGTCACTAATACTTTGCATTATTAGTCAGTATTAGTCACAATGTGATAATAACTTGTGCCCCCTGATGGATGATGAATGGGTAAAGCAAACATGGTGTATGTATGCACACACATATGTAAATATAAGCAGCGCTGTGTTGCAGAAGTATATATCTTATGCACATGTACAGATAAAGACAGTGTGATTATCCATTACACAGGCAGTAGAGTATTATTCAACCTTAACAAAGAAAGAAATCCTGCCACAGATGAGTGAGTCTGGAAAACATTACACTAATAAAGTAAACAAGACACAGAAAGACAAATTCTATGTTCTATCGCTTGTATGTGGAATCTTGTGCTGTCAAACTCATCGAAACAAAGAGTAAAAAGATGGCTGCCAGAGGCTGGGGGATAAGTGAAAGGGAAAACTGATCAAGGTCTGCAGACCTTCAGCGTGGGATGAATGAGTTCTGGAGCGCAGATGTAGCATTTTAATTACAGTTATTGGTAGAGTAATGTGTACTTAAAACCCGATGAGTGTGGATCATAACTGTTCTTATAACAAGAAAAGAACTCGAATAATGATATACAAATTAGTGTGATGGCTGCATCCACATTATAATATCTATGTATTTAAAAACATAGTATTATATACCCTAAGTGCATGCAAATTTAATTTTCAAGTATATCTCCATGGCAAGGGAAGGTAAAAAAAATAAGTCTTTGAGATTATAATACTACCATCTAAAATGTTTATATCCTATTTCTGCAAAGCGACTGTCCAATTCAGAATAGAAATGGTTCACTTCTTTCAGTATGCAAAGACAATAATAATATTAAGATGTGTGGCTGCCTCAGTGTCTCCTTTCTAAGAATTATTTGACATGTGGTAGTTGAAATTTAATGTTACCACAGCATTCTGATTTTTAGAAAAGGTATGAAACACTTCTAAAAGCTGGAAAGATTGATATTTATCTTCCTGAAAAAAAAATTCTTGATGACTAATTACTGACAGATGATGTAAGAGATTATAGGTATTGTGAACAAAAAGAGAAAACCTGGGATATTCTCACAAGATCATCAGCAAATAAAATACAATTGCTAAGCAAAGCATCAAAACTGATACATCTGAGTCTGCTGATACCAAAAAGCTAAGACAAAAATCAGAGTGCTGATTTTAATCAGAGAAGATGTACTAGACTTGAATCTCCCATCAGCTCCTAAAGGAAGGCAACAGATTGCCTCAGCAGACTCACTATGAAAGGGATATCTCTACTGTGACAAAGAGATCGAAAAAAGAAATTTATTTAGCAAACAATATCCAGTAAAAGGTGACAAAGTCTCCTTTCAAGTTAAAAAGACTTTCTCAACTTTTTATTTATACAGAATTAAATATATTAAACTTTACCTGGCTAAGGTCAGGTTTGTATTTTAAGTATAAAAATAACACTTTAAATATTGAAAAAATTAATGTGGTGCATTAACATATGGAGAGAGCAAAGGCAATCATTAGACGCAAGACAAGGACTATAAAAGAGGTTGATAATACAATGAATGATGTGGTTCGCGCCAGTCAAAGGAAAATGCAAAAAAAAAAAAAAAAAATTCTGAGGAACTTTAGTGGGGAAAATGAAATGGTCTTACTATCCTGGAACTTTCAGTCATTTTTCTTTCTTACTTGAAGGAACAGTGATCACATACAGTGTTCAGTTGTAATGCTTCTTAGGCCAATGATGATTCAAGTGGGAAGATCTCCTTTTATAGAAAGTAGACGTTAAATGAGTTAGATTTCTATGTGATTAAATCTTTCTGCAATGTTTTCACCCTTCTTATTATCTCCCATTTTTCATGGCTCAAAACAAATGAGTTTGAGAGAATGCGGATCTCATTGGATGTGATTTCTGATAAAGGTATGAATAAAATTCTCGGTACAAATGCCATTGATTAGTGTTCCTATACCTTGAATGAGTTAAGGATGGTGTGGGAGCATAAGATTTTCCATTCTTTGGAAATGTTTTATTTATGCAAATTTAAAATAACATGATTCATTTGTTCTCATTTATTTTATTAGATTTACCAAAACCATGAAGTTAAATTTAGATTCTTAGAAAAAGAACTGTATGCACTAACTTGAGTTTGCAATAATACTCAACATTATACAACTTTCCTTTGACCAAAATAAATTTCGCCAGTTTCACATTGCCCGACATTTGGCATTTAAAATGTAAGAAAGTATGTCTCTTCCTTCTTCAAAATTGGAATGCCTGCAATTAAAAGCATCAAAATGCAACTGCTCTTTGACTAATTCACCCCAGTGAGTGGCATTTTCCCAAGGGAATTACTTTTCTTGATAACCAAACACAATTCTGACAATGTGATTTCAAAAGGATAAGTAGAGAAAATTTTACTCTGATAAGAACCGAATTTCTCATTGTGGAGAAACAACTTCTAAGGAGGAGAAATTGATGAAAGTTTAGTACTTTAGCTCATCCTTGAGTTTTACAAAAAGTAGAATATTTAGCTGAACACAGGAGGAAGGAAGAACAGCACAGAAGTAGCAAAACAAAGTTAGAAAAAAAAAGGATTTCTTTGAATAAGGACATTTGCTTTGCCACCGAAGGCATACTTTAATGTCTAATATCCCCTTGGAGTTGTAATCAAGAGCTTAAGGAATGAGAAAACTGCTTGAAGTCCTTTAGACTCATCGGTTGTATGATTAAAGGTTTCGCTCCAGTTCTTAGGCTCATCATCCTGGACAGGGCCGGGTGGTTAACAGGAGAGGAAGCAGAGAGTCCACTTCCTAGGCCTTTTGACCTGACTGACGCGGTGTACTTTCACATCATTGAATCCAGTTGTGTATTTTGTTTATGTTGCACAAAACCGACTGTGAAATAGGAATTCTTCAAGCTGTATTGCTGAATCAGAAAAATAACTCACTGAAAATAAATTTTATGACTGCAGAAAAAAAGTTTTAGATATCTAAAAGATTTCTAACCACAAATCTTACTCTGATGATACAAAGAATACCTGAAGTTACTTGAAAAACAAGCTCTGATTAAATTCCTAAGAAAATCTTGAGATGTGGCCTAGTTAGCTTGGGAGATACAAACACCTTCTCCACCAATACACTTAACGACCAAACCGAACACAATATATCAACAATGACATTAATATAGCACAGTACTCAAACTTCCTCTTTAAATGGCTTTGAGATTTCTCACATAAGATTATCTCCTCGATGATAGCGCCTTGTGTCCCCTGACCATGAGAACTCTTTACCAGCACTGGTCAACTTCTTCGCTAATTTTCCACATAAAACTTACTACCAAGTCTTTACCAATATGACCACTCTTTCTAGATGATGCTTAGTTTGGGAGAATTTCCCACAGCAGGAGCATACATGCCTTAAATACTCTTAGAAGCTACTAGCAGAACTCTCTATTTGCCACGTGGCTAACCAAGGCAAATTCTCACGGTCCGGTCCAAGGCACTGGCCAAGAGCGGCTGCTGATTGAAGTGCTGGTTTACTCGGCCTCTGTGTTACACCGTAACTGTCACGCTTCCTTCTGTGAAGATCTCCTATTTACTCAGGCATCAGTATTGCATGAGGTGAGGTGAATAAGGGCCCTCCACCTATTATGTTCATGTCTGTTCTTTTATTCTGCTCATTCAGGGAATAACCCACAACTGAGTTGCATAAACCCCAAGTTTCATTCTCTGTGCTCACATTCTTAGTCACTCAATTCTAAGTAAAGCAAACACTCCCACAGTCCCCCAAAAGGCGTAAGTTTCAAAATCAGCTGTACCCTTATATAAATAGAACTTAATAATAACTGTGCACTCATAATTCCAGATCTGTGTTCGATCTGGGTTCCTGTCATAATGCTCTGAGATATGGCATTTGGAGGACCCCTCGAGTTGGTCAGATATGTTTGCATTATCATTTCTCACCATAATAATGTGGGTGGCTCTTTCCTCACCTAAGCCGTCAACCCCTCTGCACCTAGATAGACTCAAATACATGCGACCTACTTGCACCCAACTGACATGAGAGTATGAGCTCTTGTTCAACCAAGAAAAAACTCAAGAAAGTGTGTCTTCAGCAATCTTCCTTAAGAAATGATGGGTGGAGGCTCAACATTTAAGCCCCCTTTTGCTTTTTCAGGCCCTAATGGGAAAGTATTAAAATCCGTGGACCAAGAGTGCTCACCTAGCTGTTAACTTTTCTTGCCCCAGCACTCTTTCAGATACTCAATATAAAAATAAAATTATGCATTCATGTCTTGTTCAATTTAAGAATGCACACCTAAAAACCTGGTACAGTATGTCTCTACAAGAAGCAAAAGTGTAAAAGGAGGGAATTTTTAAAATCACAGGAAAATTGAAGAGAACATATGTCAAAGTACCTGCAGCAATTACATTGGAAATGTAGCTCGGGGGAACGTATATGACAGTTGATATCCTTTATATAATTGTAAACTGTTGTGGCTCATGCTTGCACTTTTTTGGTAATTTGATGGGAGGAACATCAGTAAAACCTGGAGTGATTGATTACATTTCTCTGAAGTGCACATCGTTATCCTTTGGCTGACACTCTGCTGAATAACACAAGATTTTGAAGTAATAGAAGTAGAATCATCTTTTGCCACAGATTGATTTCAATTTAAACACTGCCACCACTGATGTGCTTTGACTTTACTGTGATATAACTTTAGTCTGATTTTTCTGCCCTTAAAAGTTACCTTCAACCTACAATATAGGTGAAATCTTATCCGAACCTAAAGTCTATGATGAAGGAATTCCCTTTCCTATAGATTCAAAATGTACTTCTTTTATCTTTCTGTTAAACATAAAATCAAGTTAAATAGTAGGATAAGCTTTCTTAGATTATACATTTTATTTTTTGGAAAGCAAAAAGCTGTACATATTTCAGATCTGCTCTCTTGGAAGAAAATTTAGTTTCATATTAATCTCCACCACTCATATTTTCTCTCTCCTCTCTCTCCCTTTCCCTGTTTTTTCCTCCTCCTTTTCTACCCCTCATTAACATCCTAATGAAAAAAAAAAAACATCTAGAGTAGAGGTCAGCTTGCAAAATATGATCACATGATAGCACTTATCATATTAGCAACAAGATAAAATATATTATTTTTAGGGATGACAAGAGTACTTTGTGGATTTCCATGGAAGCCACAACTGGCCTTGAACTTACTTATCAAATTTTTTAAAGCAAATAACTTCCTGAGATGTGTGTGTGTGTGTGTGTGTGTGTGTGTGTGTGTGTGTGTGCCTGCGCGTGCGTATAAGCTTGAGGTTTGATAACCTGCTGCAACACTGTGGCCAGTGCTTCTATTAGAAATGGGAGAGATGAAAATATTGCCATATTTTCCTTTTTTACAGCCTCCTAGATGTCTCTTATGTAATGAGAATCAATGAAAAATGACGAGTTTCCTGCTAGTACCAGTCCTGAAAAAAAAAAAAATGACATGAGACTAACCGAAGTCAGAGGGAGAAACTAACATGGTGCTTCAAAGGGGTTCTAAGGGTGGCTCCAGGGTGGGGAATGGGGACCAGGAGGACTTTGTACAAGTTGAGCCGTTTTATCTTTGATTAGTTGGGAACAGTCGCTGTGAATTGTCTCAGCTCATTTACATTGCTATTTGAGGATGATATAAACAACAGAAATTTACTTCTAAAGTTGCGTTAGCTGGCAAGTTTGAAATGCAAGGTGTTGGTAAATTTGGTGTTGATGGCTTGATTCTTTGTTAAAGAACAAGCCCTCACCAGACACCAGTTCTGCCAATGCAGTCTCCGGTTATTAAGGGCCTCATGCGAAAACATTTTCAAAATTTTTCTTGAGCAAGACCAGTGTCTACTAGAGTAATTATCATTTAACCTGATTGTCTTAGAAAACTGTAATTTGTCCTCTGAGCCAAGGTGGTAATTAGTGCTCTATCTCAGGGAAATATGCAAAGTGAGTAAAATGAAAATTTTAGTAAATCCTTGTCCAAGCATTAAAAATTCCAAAATGTAAGTCAATGAGAATTTTAATTACCAATTTAGTAGAAAGGCCATGACAAGAAAATGAAAAGATTTGTGTCAGGCGTGCTAAGGCATGCCTGCAATTCTAGTTACCAAGGAGAATGTCACAAATTCAGTCTATCTGAAGTATTTAGCAAGACCTTATAAAATCAAAAATAAACAAGAAAAACTAAGAGGAGCTGAGAACACAGCTTAGTGGTAGAGCACACATCTAGCATGTGAGAGGCCCTGACTTCAATCCCCAACAGCACAAAGAAAGAAAATGAAAATACTTCTTACGTACAACTATTACACAATTTACAAATGTTTATAATTCTGTATTTTTCATTGCCACTCTTTGGTGTCGATTGTAACAGCCTTCCTGACCGTCCTCAAGGACAACAAAGCAAAGGAACTGGAGAGGGGCATGTTTTATTTATTAGGCAAATTCTAACAAAATTTCACTTTTGTTCTTAAGGTTTCTGGAAGCTTTTTTTGATTTTTACAATGTTAGGTTACAAGTTGGCACTAGTGAGAAAGGTCCGGATACTCGATAAAGTCTGTCTCTTTCAGTTTTCTTGAGGGGAGGGAAGGTAGTTTACACAAAGTCAGAGTCCCCAACCCCCCACTCAAATTAGCTCCCTCTCCCTCCTGGCAGAGACAGAGGGGTTACATTTATTGTATCAGTAAAGAACAATCTGTTCTGTTCCTTTTCCTTAGCATGATTCTAAGAATAGAAGTATATTTTAGTAGTAAGTTGTAAAGTTTCCTATCAAATACACTCCCCGCACATCCCACACCAAAAGTTTAGGAAGGCCTGGGAACATGCTCTGAGAATTGCCTTGTGAAATTGCACTTTCTGCAATTCATCCACAAGGTTTTAAAGATGTTCTAGAGTATCAGTAAAAATGAGACATGGCATCATGCAAAAAATAAAAATTATAAGTCCAACTATACATGAATTCAGATTGCTGTGGACCACGCCTCAGTCCAAAACCACAAATAATTTCAGGTGTTTGCTTATATTCTGCTCCAGCCTGAAAAAAAACTTTATAATAGAGATGGTGGTCATCGCTCTCCTGCTGGCCTTGCACTCATCCAAGCAGCTGAGTAATCACGTCTCTCTCATTCCCAGAGTTGGTCAACTGAAAGGCCTGCTCCTGATCAGAGGGCGTCCACCCTGGGTGCTTAATTATTGGATCTGCCATGAGGTGTTAATCAGATTCTTTCTGTTAACAATGATGGAAAGCTGGAGAAATCATTGCGACAAAACTCCGTGAGTATGGCAAGGGACTATTAGTAATTGCAAAGAATCAGAGAATAAAAAAATAAAATCTATAAATTGCATTCAAAATTTTCAAGTGATTCTGAGAATCCAGTCCTTGCTCTGTCCAGCTTCAGGTTTGGTGAGACCTTTGCATGATGAGTTCTCTCCTCAAACTTCCATGGGAAACCCTTCACTTTCCCGCCCACATGAATCATCACACGGGTGCCAGTTCTGAGAAGCCGTACAACAAATTGAGTTAACTTGAATGTTCTGTACTTATTACAAGTATAAAAATCAGATTAAAATATGCTACACTTTATTTCTAGCAAAGCAAAGTTTTTCCAGGCATTAATATTTCCTTTTTCTGACTTTATTTTCTTTTTCTTTTTTCAACTGAGCCTGGTCCAATAGTTCAGGCTTTTATTTTCTTTCTTTTTCTCGTGTGTGTGTGTGTGTGTGTGTGTGTGTGTGTGTGTGTGTGTGATATGTAATAGAAACAATGAGCTTGGGTATTTTGTACACATATATAGAGCGTCAACATTACAATACCTTCGTCTTCCTATTTTCGGCCCTCCTGCATCCTTCCCCTAACTCCCACTATCCAGGTGTTTTGTTTTGTTTTGTTTTGTTTCACTAACTCAATTTTATGCACTTCCTCTCAATATAAATCTACAATTTGTATTATACAAAGTAGTAGCCATCTTTTAATTCCTCTAATTGCTTTTTGTCTTTTTTTTTTTCATTTTCTGCAAATTTCATGAGCATTGGAAGCCATTTTTTTCCACCCTTACACTCCCACATAGCAGGTAACCTATTTGATATATAAAACAAAAGCTTTAAAGAAGAATTATGGTATAGGAGTCCAGCTAAGAGGGAGAAAATATACTAACTTTAAATTAAAAAGTAGACGAAATTCGTAACACAGAGCTCTTACTTTACATGATTTCAATTACCCTGTTTTTTTTGGATGACACCAGCACCCACAGAAACTCTTCCATTGCTTTGGAGCAAATCCAGTATAGGTCACAAAATCGTTCTCTCGGTCCCCATCAAACTTCTTGGGTAGTCACACAAATAGCAGATCCCTGCTCTTGGAATGTCAGTCTGTGACTTGATCACCCGACACTCTCCATACTCTCAAATGCTTTCATAGTGGCTTCTAGAATTCCTGATACGTCCTTGACAATTCTTTTCCATTCCCAACCACTTCTGTAAAAATTTCCGTACACATTTTTTTCTCTAAAAAAAAAAAAAAATCGAACACTCTCCTTAATACATTTTTTTCTTCTTTACTCCCAAGTAAAGACACACGTCCTCTATTCCCTAAGGTCCTTACAGCCTGGGGATGAAGATGTCTTCGCATTGATTTCTATTGTCACCCCCGCCCCCAAGTTTTTCAGACTTCTTTTAAAGTCCCTGATTTTTGAAGCAAGTGTCATAGTGCTCATCACTCTCCCTACAGCCTGATGTGCCTCCACCAAGCCCTGACCATCGATGGACTCTGCTAAGTTAATGCTCATCAACAATCATCCAAGTCCCTGGCATCTCAATTACTGATCTTTTGAAGTCAGTTTCTATCTTTCCTCCCCTTTGCCTCAGACACCCTTATACGGTCATGTGCCACTTCCAAAGTCCCTGTTGCAGTTATCCCTTTCTCTGATGGTTCCTTTACTCTGTTGTGCTATTTCCTACAGGTAATTTGATCTGTTAGCTCTGCCACTTCTCTTTCTCCAAGATCTTCTCTGAGTTCGACTATCTTACATATTTCATGATCCAAATCAATACTAACTCCTTTAAGATTATTTCATTATACTGAGCAGCAGTTTCAACCCAAGTTGATCTCGACTTTCTTTTTACCTGACATAGCTGTCCGCAAGCAGCTACACGAATTGGACAAGCTCCACATTGCTTGTTGACTGGCCTCACGTTTCCCTCATAAAACCAAACACAAAATGTCCTTTGATCCCATACAAGCAACCCTAAATCTCCTTCACAGAAAACTTCAACCAAGATATGCCAAGACCTGTTGTTTACACTTCCTTACATCACATTTCTTTCTCAATTCACACCAACTGATGTGTAATCTTTATTAATTGGCCTGGTTTTGAGTCACCAAAAAATTGAATCATGTCAAAACCTCTATGCCTCTTTCTCGGCATACTTGACACAGTTTGCCTCTCTTCCTTGGTATGTATATTCATTCTTTGATTTTATAATCACCCTCTCTTACTTATCTTCCTGGTTTTATTAGTTTTCTCTCTCTCCTTTCTCCTCTCTCTCCCACTGTCTTTCTCTCTGCTCCCCCCCCCCCACCTTGCTCTTTCTCCTTTATTCCTATGGTCCTATGATATTGACATTGCCTTGGTCAGAGCCTTTATATTTAGCCTTTTTGATCCTCCTAAGTCCTATGTCTGTATGCTAAGGGTTCTCAAATTTAAGGCTACAGTCTCAGGCCAAACTTGAATCTCTGGCTATTCAACATGTATTGAACATTCAGTAATCCCATTAGAGTTCATATGGCTCACTCTCTTGCTCCCTTAGGTCTTTCAACAAATGTTACCTTACTGCTGAGCCTCTTCAACATACCTACATAAAAGAGCAATCCCACGTTAAGACTTCCTAAAGTCTGCGTGTTGTTGTTTCTCTCCACAGCATTTACCATTTTTGACTTATATTATTATTATTTTTTTTTCTTTTTTGGTCGGCCTCTCCTGATTGCAGATGTAGTTCCAAAAGATAAATGTTATTTCTATGGTTTTCTCTGGTACATTTTCAGTGTTTCACAATCATGGGATAATTTATATATCCAAACATGCTAAGTGTTCTTAATTTAGAAAATTACTACATTGTACACTCATTTACCCAGAAGAAAAGCAGCCAGGATTCTTCTGATTGTAATTTCTGCAGCCTCCTTTTTTATACACCTTCAGTTTTGTTTTCACAAGCCTTCTGAGGCTACATCTGAGTGTTTTTTGTAATCTCTAAATCCAGTTACAGTGAGCCAGTGTTCAAAATGCTGGCTTTCCACTGCAACTACAAAATAGTCTGGATATTCTGTAAAGTCCCCACTCAATCCACATCTGCATCCTGTGCCTCTTTTTTCATAATTACTTACGTTATTGGTAAATGTTTATGATACATAATACTAATAATTGCATTCACCTGCGAGTGTTTTGTACATGCATATTGCATAATAACCATTTTACTCCCTCCCCATTTCCCTTTGTCCCCAGCCCCGCAGCTCACCTTGCCCTCTGAGCACGTGACAATTTTTCCCATATTAGGACCTTCAGCTTAAAATACCCCCTAGGGTACTCTCCCAACTGTGTTGCTTCTTTCCTCTGCTTTGCAATACCGACACACATCTGAATTGGTTTTGAACTTGCTTGTTAATCTGCCTGCTTGTTGTGGGTTAATCTGTGTCTGTTTAAGAGACTGTAGAACTAACTCCTTGAGGAGATTTTGTATTCAAATTTTACTACCCATAGCAATACGTGTTAGTAGGTTTTCCATTATTTCATATTTTCTGACTTAGAGTTACACATTATGGGTAAAGGATATTAGCTAAGTTAGCAATAATTTACTATCACTAAATGTCGGTTAAAATATAACATAATAAATCTATCCATTTTAGGACTATGATGAATCTCATTTAGAGATCATGTAAGTGAAACTCTTTGTAAATCATGAAGTATTATCCTTCAATCACCATCTACCTATATTGCCAACATTACTAAAATCTCAGGAAATCTAACTGAAGTTTTTTACAAATTGGAGGCCTCATAGTAAATTAAACTGAGAAATTTTTTATAAATGATACATTTACATCTAGTAATATTTGATCTTTGAAGTTAATGTGTTTTTATTTAAAATATTAGAAAATCATATTCAACACTGAGTAATATTCATCACACATTTAACATAATTTTATTTCTTTAATTAAGAAATATCCACAGAAGATTTTTCAAAACATTCTTGTTTAAATATTGAATTGTTGGCACTTATAAAAAACCTACCAGTATGACTCCAATTGTGGCCCTTTCTGGCTATGATTTTGCTAGCTACTGGCGCAAATGCTTAGAGATAAAGACATGGAAAAATCCTTGAGTCAAAAAGGAAATAAAGACTATACTTGCGTGAAATGGAAACTGTTAAACACAAATTGCAACTCTGTCACAAAACTAATTTAAGATAATATTGATAAAGGGTTAACAGAAAAAAATGACAAGTACGTAAATCTGAAAACACATAGACCAATTTTTGATCACAGTATTAGAAAGAACAAGTGAACAAAATTGCTCTGTTGAATTGAAAAAAAAAAAAAAAAGGAATCCAGAGATGGTAAATTCCATTCTTGAGCTAAAAATTGATTAACTGTGATGGAATTTTCTCTCTCTCTCTGGGGATTAATTTCCCTTTCTATGTAAAAACAAAGAAGTTCAAATCTACTTCTGTCATTGAAATTTCTCAAACATCTTCACAGAGAATGTCCCAAGGAAGTAAATTCTACAGACCAGAAAGAACAGCGTTCAGATGCTAGAACGGGCTGCTGGGCCCGAACACACACAGCAACCGAAACTCGCAGAGCCTCGGGGTCAATATTGAGTTTCACTGACAACTTCCTAAATGGCCTCTGGGAATTTTTGCTTTATTTTTGTCCTCAGACTCCAGAGATTTTGAAAATTACATGAGATAAGAGTGGGAAAGCTCCTCTCTTTCTTGGAAAAATACAAAGGATAATTATAAATACTTTACGTAGTCCATAATCTCAGTGCAGATCATGGATATTTATTTGAATATCTGCACAGAGTTTTGTTATCACAGATGACATCAGAGATGACAAATAGCTTCTCTATTTATCAGGCTGTGAAAGGAATGTACAGTTTGACATAGTATGTTGGCAAAATCAGAACTCTAAAAAGAAAATAACTCAAATTTCTGAAATTCTTGAATTCATACCTATTGGATATATATATATATATATATATATATATATATATATATATACACACACAATGAATTTAAGGATATTTTCTTTTAGACAAATGTAGATTTTTACCCAGTTACTTGAATTAAAATTGTACTGAAATTTTTCTTTGGAGACTTTTTTCCCCTACAAATCCAGTAAGGTAACTTTGAGTAACTGTGGATTCTTACATTTATTTTTCTCCCAAATCCTGCTCTGAAACAGTGATTTAATTAATTACATTTTTATTTTCATTGGTAAATAAAGCCAGCTCAAAGTAAGAGTAATAACCACTGAGAAAAGTGTTTGTGTTCCAGGTTTAGTCTAGTCTCTGAACATGGTATTTGCTAAAAAGCTTGTCCTCACTCTATGCCAATTAATCACAGGGGTTATGCCCTGAACCCGGAAGTCTAGTGGACAAAATGTTTTTACTTTCAAGAAACAAGTTGTACTCTACTAAGAGCATTTTCAAAAACCCATGTCTTTTGATGTAGTCACGCTTTCTCTTTGTATATATTAATGAACATATATGCATACATGTATAAACATATTAAATATGAACACATGCTTCAATTATAATTTTTATTGATATAAGATTGATGTGTTCTTCACAAGACCTGCATGATAATACAATTAGTAACTCATCTCATACTCATGGTTTTCAGTCAAATTTAATGAAATAGCCAAGATGAGCCATCCAATAATGATGCATAGCACACAAGAAAACCAGAATAAAGTGCAGTGTAGATGAAAGTGGATTGCAGATGGCCACAGCTTTGCAGTATAACTAGCCAAAAATAAAAATTGAAATCCTCACAAAAAGTCATTACAAACTCATTTGGCCATCATACAATCTCACTTCTGTTTAAAACTTCTCAGAAATATAGAAAGAAGGTAAAGGATACAGGAAATAGAAAAGACGGGAGAGGAAATGAAAGAAAAATATATCAAGAAAATAGGATGGGAAAAGAGGATATGCTCTACAAATAGTCGAATGTCTATGTGATTCTTTCTTGCATACCTTCCTTCATGTCTGACTTAAGAAGACAAGACAAGGAAGCTGGTGTCTTCTGACTGTTCTGATCCGTGGGAGCTGAACTTCTCCCATTTCAACTCATACCCAGGTAAGGGGCGGTGGGGAAGGCTTTCCATACTGCTGCCTCCAGACCTTTATAACAAAAGACAGAGGAACCTGCTTCCGAAACTTTGCAATTACACACTGACGTTCTTTTTATGTCTTCGGAGGCTTTGCATTATCCGTTACCCGTTATCCGTTATCCATTTTCCATTATCCAGTGCCCAAAGTAGAAATAGGCTTGATAATTTTCATTTTATGTGCCATTCCATATATATTCCATGACTCCATATATTCTGATGATAGTGCAGAAATGAAAAGGATAGGGTAATGAAACAGAGAAATAAAACGAACAGAAATGGTACAAAGAGCGTAAATCAGAAGTTCTTCGTGCTCATTGTAAACTTTTTAGTGCACTTGGCTCTTTTTTTTTTAATCGATGGCTGTACTAGCAAAAGAGTAGGAGGGAAAGCCTAAGAACATGAACATCTCAGGTGACAAGACTTTACCTTTGGAATGTGGGCGTTCCTAATGGGCAGTTTAATTTTTAATATACAAACTCAAAATGTACTATTCCCCTTCTGGCCTCTTATCCAGACACCTTTGTACGTGTAAGGCAAGTACACAGTAGTGATTATTATTGTTATTCTTGTTACTGTAGTCATCAATCGCACAATCGTGTCATGGTTTATTTGTGTTTCCAAGGCTCAATGATCCTTCATGTCCACTGCGTGTATTTGCCCATTTAACAGTGTGTTTTAGCATAATTGTCCTAGGACTTGTTCTGTCTGAAACTGATTTTTTTTCTTTCTCCAGCGATTGATGTCAAGTTCTTTTCTATACCACGTACTTTTCCTCTGGGGTTCCTCTTCCAGTCTGTAACTTCGATTGCGTAACAGCTTATGATCCTTCACATTTGAGGGAGGTAACAAAGGTAAACTAACTTATTTACAATAACAACTGTGCGTTGCTATGGGACATGCTATGGAAGAACTAAAACGTGTGGTCCTTGTCATGTGAGCAGAAGGTACAAATGCAGTGGCCAGACTGTCGTATTTGTATTAGTAACCGATGCAGAACAGCAAAACAGCTACTCCACCAATCTTGCCTGTATACTGATGCAAACAAAGGAGAAAAGTCCAGCAGTCCAGGCTAAGTGATTAC